>PVKM010040806.1:0-13342 GCA_004027735.1 Carollia perspicillata
CCCTTTGCACACGCCCACGCGCTTGCTGCTCGCCACGTGGTAGATGTCTGTGAAGCCATCATGGGACGCTACTGCGAGGTACTTTCCAGAACCTGGGGCAGGAAAGTATTTGCCTGGAACTTGATGCATTTAAAAATACCATTTACACTGTACAACTGGAGTGAATTTCCGTAATATTTTTTGGAAGGAACTCAGTTGTTCTGTGAGTTTTAACAAGATATGTGTGTCAAACCCACAGACAGGGACAAGGTGTGTGGATCGACCATGGGAGTTAGGGAGGGCTGGGGGAGGGCTGAGGGAAGGGGTACAAAGGGTGAAAAACTAGGACAGTGTAACAGCATAAACAATAAAGTATTTTTAAAAAAGGAAATCTGATGAGGCAAGGACAATCAAGGTACCTGTACACAATAAAAATGACTTGCTCAAAGAAGGAGAGACGTTTGTCAGATGGTACAAGAGAAGGTGACATTTTAAAAGTATACTCCAATTAACAATGAAATAAGCTCTTTAGTGAAGTATAGAGGAAAGCAAATGTCAAAAATTATATACAAGGTAATTTTGAAACACTTTACATTTAACCAAAAAACTAAAAGCTTTCTAAATGTAGGAAAAATAGAAGTAAACCAACACGGGTAAACTGTGCCTTAGCATTAGTTAATTCCTGTATTACAGTAGGCTCTGTTATACATAATCAATACACAGAAATTCATGAGACAAAATGTAACTTCAAAAGCACTAAAATTAAAATGAAGACGATCCATCCAATCCCTGTACGTTATAAATGAAGACCCTGACGCTCAGAGAAGTGCCTGGGCCCAGGTCACACAGAAAATTTAGTGATAAAATTGGCACTAAAGGTACTTTGCCGCTGATTTCACAGAGGGCTTCCACCTCTCACCATACTGCCTCTTCTGGCCAAAAAAGTAAAATTCTGAGATAAAAATAACAGATAATAAAAACTACACACTGACGTGTTTACTCACGGCCAGATCCAAGTTAACAATCAACTGTGATTTCAGTGGAGTCGTACCTGGTGAGAACCGAATATCTGAAATAACGTCTCTTCTGTGGTGAAAAGACACAAGGTCCTCAAGAGTGTCTGCATTTGTCATCAAGAAGCTGCCATCACTGAGACCTACAGCTAAAGCTTTCCCATCAGGAGAAAAACAGCAGCACCGTCCACCTAAAAGAGACGGAGAACGCGTGTCAGGTGGTTTTCTTTATTAAAAACAAAGTATGTGTTTAACGAACCTGTAATTTCAAAGAGGAGTCCTATATTTATTATATTCCCAAATCAATATTAAAAAGGAGTCAGATCCAGATAATAAAGTTTTCTATTGAAATCAGTGGTGTGGAATTCTAAGTGATAATTAACACAAACCTCTCCTCTTCTGAAAGTAACAAAAGCAAGAACTGATATTCACCTTCAGAAAGTTAAACTGTTGAAAAAGTGCACTTTTTAACATAAAAAGCCAATGACATACATGGCAATTTTTTGAGGAGTTGGGTAGCTACCTTTATAGTTTGTGGCCAACAGATCAGAAATTTAAGATATAAAGTCATCTTTAGCAAAATGCTTTCAAATTTTAAAAAATATGAAAATAGGCAATACTAGTTTAAGCCAGGAAGATCTATCGATACATGTTTCAAACCCACACATGAAGAAATGATACTGTCACGGTATGAACTTTTAAAAACAAGCGTAATGCTTCCCTGGCAAACACACACAGAAACGGGCCTATCCTGACAGCAGGGACGCAGCAGGCAGGTTCAAAACCTCTGAAACTCTTGGCATCTTGAGATGCAGCATACAATCTGCAGGATAAAAGGGATGAAGCACAGTATCTGGAAAGGGAGGGATGGGGTACAGCTGTTACACAGGGAGAAGTTACAAAAGGAATTAAGAACAAGCGGTCCTTCAATCAGCAAACATATAACGGAGAAGTCTAGAACATGATTTCTGAGACTTAAGAGCCAAGAGACGACGACCTGGAGCAGAGTGGCAGCAACAGAGGTGATGAGAAATGGCAGGATTTGGACGTATGTTTAAGACAGAGCTGGCAAGACTTCGATGAACCGGGAGTGGACTAAGAAAAAGAAAAGTCAAGGCTGTGTTTCTGTTTGAACAGTGATGCCCTCTAGTGAGACGAGAAAAAATAAGAAGGGATACAAATGTTTGACTCTGTATCCATTAAGTTCGGGATGCCCATGAAAAATCCAAACCAAGTCATGGCAGAGCCGGTTTGCATATCAACACTTCTCAGGAGCTCCAGGGAGAAGAACAGACGAGGGGTGTAAGTATGGGATGTAGTAGCACACAGAGGGCGGTTACAGCCAAGAAACTTCCTAAGAAAGACCTTATCAATTTATTGCCCCTCAGCTCCGAATCTACCCTCTTTTTCCTGCTCGGCGATACTGGAGCTGAATGCCGTAGACTTTCTTCCTCTGCCAGCTGACTTGATTTTGGCCAGCAGAAGTCGCTGAGGGGCCCCTACAGGGCAAAAGCAGAAGGCAGGGCCTTTTCTGGGGCACTGAAGGGGGTGTCTCTGCCGCCATAGCAGATCAGCCCCCTGCCAAGCTTCTCTTCCAATGGCAGGCTGTACCGTTCCTGTGGTGCCCACACCCTGTCCGAAGAGGTCTGAATCTCCGCCTGAGGGAAGAAGGGAAGGGTCCGCCCTCTAAGTTCATGCGCTGTCCACTAGTCCAGTGGGTGGTAGCGGCTTTCTGCAGCTGCTGCTTCTGTATGCCTTAAGAATCTTCTTTTACCCAATAATCACCTTTTATTAGCTAACACTTCACATTAAATTTTTCCTGTTCAAATCACTGGGGTGGTTTCTGTCTTTTGAATGGTACAGAACTGGTAGTGATGTGGTCATAAAAGACAGACCATTACAGACCGGATCTCCGGAATTAGTTTAGTCACGTCTCTGGGCTCAGCACAGCGCTAAGCCCTCGCCAGTGGGACACGGGATGCTGGTAATGCGAGGTGTGGACCGGCCTAACAGACAGTTATCTCCTACAGTTGATTATGATAAGTATCCACTGAATAAGTGCCCTGGAAGTCCAAGAGGCTGCTGTCCCTGACCATTTCAAAAATAACGATGACTACAAAGACTGCGTTATACAACTGAATGCACAGAGCATTTACAGAAGTAGTAAGCTCAGGTTCTTAAACTCTCAGCACAAGTCACAGTCTGAATGGAGAGAGAACTTCCATGGCAAATCTAAAAACAAATCTATGACGAGACTGATACTGCTGAAAATTAAATATAAAATCTACTTGTGTCAGTTAAAAATTTACAATGTAAAATCACAGTCTCACCAAGCGTCCTGTGTGAAAGTCAGGCACTGACTGGGAAGAAAGGGAACGTGGAAACTTGGAGTGGGAGCACCTGGCTGAAATCAGACGTAACTGAGAACCCTGAACTCCGAGTGTCACTGGCCAGTACGGACAGCTGGCCCTCTCGCTTACGAGAAGACTGACTTTCTGAGGCAGGCACCTTGGCAAAGGGACGATCAACCTTCTGAGGAACCATCACAACTGCTCCTCTGCTGTCAGCAGCCCCCCAGCTTGGATCAAATCTCGGCACGCTGTCAGGCGGAGGTTGGGAAACTTCTCCACGAAGGACCAGACGGCACATATCTTCAGCTTTGTGCACCCTATGGTCTCTGTCACAACTACTCAGCTCTGCTATGGCAGTGTGAGAGCAGACCTAGGCGATACGTGAATGAACGAGCATGGCTGTGCGTCAGTTGAACTTCACTTACAAAATCAGGGGAGCGCGGGGTCTCACCACGGCGGCCACCTGATGTAGAGGAAGGACTGCACGAGCTCAGGGAGGTAAGAGCGTTGAGGCAGATTTTTTCACATGCAGCGCACATCCCCTCAAAACGCCTAGAAGAGAGCCCCACCACAAAGCACTGAGAAGTACATTCACCGAGGGCGGCATCTGCACCCTTGAAAAGCTCTGTGACTTAGCTCCTATGCAGGTCAGGAATGGGGGTGTCACCATTAACAGGGGCTCCCTGACTCAACCAGGATACTCCTGGAGAAGCAGAGGCCAAGAAGCATCACTTAACCACTTAAGGAAAGGCGAGGTGGGTGTACCGAGAATCAGAACGTTCTGGCCTGTGGGGATCTCTGCTGGTGGCTAATTTATCACGACGTCTCCAGAAACCAAACAGATGAGCAGCCTACTAGTGTTAGATCTATATAATAGGAACAACTGCACACCAGGTAGCAAAAAGCCCTGACTCAAATCACCACAATGGAGAGTCAGATTCTCAACCACTTCTCAGACCTAAGCCAACCCATACACTTGGAGCCCCTTGGTTAAAGGCAGGCCAGGTCACACTAGGGAAGAGCCGCACAGTACTGCCACAAGTATATAAAGTTTCTTCTAAGCATGTGTAGCCACTTATTAGAATGACTTCGACTGAGAAAAGGAAATATCCAGACTTTCAGGAATGACCACACACGAGGTCTGAATTGACACTAATTCTGGAAAGTGCAAAGTGCTGCTGTGGTACACCAGTGGGAGTGGGGCCTCACGGTGGTCCTGTGGTAGATGAGGGGTTAGCCCAATTCTGAACCGCGGTGGACCCAGGTGTCTGTGGACCCCGCCCGATTCCTGAATTTGAATAGGTATGCTTGGCAACTGGCTCTGTGCCCCATGGATCAAGGTCATTAGGACAGGAAAAACTAAGTGAAAACTCTGGAAATTCATTTTCTACCAAGATAATAAACCAGAAGCAAAACTGCGAGCCTGAGAACCATAAAAATCAGAGACAACGGCTTGAAACAGCAGGAGTGAGAACACCTGCCACACCATCATTAAAACTTGCTTGTTGGGTCTGTGCTGGAATCAGATGGATTTTCAGTTATAACCATGGACATAAACGCACTCAGGTAGGGACTCTAACTGAAGCTGCTCGTCTAGATGTAGTCTTCTAGATCTTCACTAGAACGAATTAACACGACCCCTAGCATTTTGCATGCAGCCATCACCCTGGTTAGTGCTTTTTTCTCCATGCCAATCTGTAGGGACCGCCAGAAGCAGTTTGCTTTTACCTGGCTTGTATCTTTGACACCTTCAAGCCTTGCCTCAGGGCTACTGCAACTCTCCTGTTCTTTGCCATAACACAGTCCACAGAGATCCTGATCGTCTTGACATTCCACAAAACATCTCAATGGTCCACTACATTGATGACATTATGTTGAATGGATCTGGGGAGCAGGAAGCAACAAGTACTTTAGATGCCTTAGTAGGATGTAAGTAAATCAGGAGAGTGGCAGACAATCCCCACAGAAATTCAGGGACCTGCCACCTCAGTGCAATTTCCAGGGATCCAATCATCTGGAGTATGTCAAGATATTCCTTCCAAGGTGAAGGCCAAGTTATTGCACCACCCATCACCTACCACACACAAAAGGAGCCAAATGCTTGGTAGGCCTTTTTGAAAGCAACACGTAACCCATTCCAGTGAGCTGCTTCTACCCATCTACCAAGTCACTTACAGGGCCCCTAGACTCCAGTGGGGACAGAACAAGAAAAGGCAAGCTGATTCCCTACTTGGGAATTATGGCCCAGCAGATCCAAAGATCCTCAAGGCGTCTGTGGTGAACAGGGTTGCTGTAAGGTGGCCCCTGGAAAGCTACCAAAGGAGAATCAACATGCAGAGCTCTTGAAGTTAAGAGAAAATCCATGCCCTTCTTTACAGATAACTATTTGCCTTTTCAGAAGCAGCTTCTGGTTTGCTACTAGGTCTTGTTAGAGGGTGAATTCCGAACTATGGGATATCAGGTGACTCCATGTCCAGAGCTTCCAATTATGCACTGAAAGTTCCGAGACCAACCTAACCACAGGTCGCGTATGCACAGCAATCTATCACATGGAAATGGTAAAGGAAAGACCAGGCGTGGAGAGACCTGGAAGTTACAAGTAACTTGCATGTACAGGTGGCTAGGGACCCTTCAACAGTAATTCCCTCCACAATGCCTCCCCTCTCTCTCAGGCTATACCTAGGGCCTCACAGGTGCTCCTTACGATCAGTCAGTTGACTGAGGAAGAAAAAAATCTGAGCCAGATCTACAGATGTTTCCACACAGCATGTCCGTACCATCTAAAAGCATCACAGCTCCACTTGGGGTGACCCTGAAGGACAGTAGTAAAGGTAAACTTCCCAGAAGGCAGCACTGCAAGCAGTACACTGGTTTTCCGTTCTTACAGTAAGAAATGACCAGATGGACAGATTTACGCTGACTCATTAACAACTGTTAACTGTCTGGCCAAGCTGTTAAGGCCTGGAAGGAACGGGTGAAAGACTGGACAGGGAGATCTGGAAGACGGATGCGTGGAGGACCTCTCAGAAAGGGCGCAAGCTCTGAAGATTTCTGTGTCCTAAGAATGCTCAACAGAGGGATCCTCTGCAGAGGAGGCTCTCGATATTCAGAGGGACAGAATGATCTGCTTTCTGGGTGTCAGGCAGCCTCTTTTCCTAGCTAGCCAGCACTTTCTCAGTGGGCCCATGGGGGCAAGAATGGATGGAGTCTGGGCTTGGGTTTGAAAACACGGACTTCCTACCAAGGCTGACCTTGCTACCACTACTTCTGAGTATCTAATCTGCCAACAGCAGGGACCCACTGAACCTCTGACGAGGCATCCATCCCAAGGAGACCAGCCTGATGCATGCTGATTACACTGCACCTTGTCCACTGTGAAGGGAGCAAAGATTCATCCTCACTGCAACAAACATGAATTCCAGATTTTTCTTCCCTGCCCAAACGCTTTTGCCAGCACCACCATCCACGTTTATGATCAAGGAACTCATTTCATTGCAAAGAATGTGTAGAGTTAGGCTCATGCCCAAGGAATTAACGGGTTTTATCACATACCTCCATAACTCAGAGGAAGCTGCTAAGAAAACAATGTAATGGCTTACTGAAAACTAATTTTTGGCACCTTTTGGGAACCAACACCCTTAAATACTGGGGTTTCTATCTTATAGGATGCAATATATGCTTTGAATGACAGACCGTTTTGTGTAGGCGCTGCCCACCTCACGGCCAGCACCCACAGGTCTGGAAACCAAGAGGCGGAGGTGGGAGTGGCTCTTCTGTTACATCTAACAACCAGCCTGCACAATTTGTTCTTGCATCCTGGCAACTCTGAGCTTTGTTAATTTGGTTTTAGCTCCCAAGAGCAGGGAGAATGCGTTCACCAGGGGACAGAATGTTTCCACTGAATTGGAAGATGAAACTGCCATCTGGTCCTGTTGGGCAACTTACGGCACTGAACCGACAGGCAAAGAAAGAGGTTGTTACTCTCCCAGCTGGAGTGATTGGTCCTGATTACAGAGCGGAGAGTGAGTTACTGCTACACAATGAAGGCACAGGGGACTATATCTGGAAACCAGGGGATTCACTGGTTTCCGTGATAAAGCTTAATGGAAAACAACAGCAACAGGAAAAAAACCAAGCAGAGATACTGAGATTTCACATCACCCAGTAAGGAAGGTTTGGGTCACCCTACCAGTTAAGTAACCCTACCCACCTAAGGCTCGGGCTAAGGGCAAAGAAAGCATGGAATGGGTGACAGAGGAAGAAAGTCACAGAGAGCAACCACAGCCTATACCCACTTTAGAAACAGGGACTATACGTAAACGCTTGTTATATGTATATGTAAACTAGCTGCTTCTCTCCCCCTTTTCCTCCTAATATTTTACGCAAGTTTGTTGGTAGTTAACTTTCCAGTTTAGTCTTAAGGTAACAGAATATTTAGTAAGACTGTTACTGAATTTGAGAGTAGTTAACATAGTAAGCAATGGATACAATGACTGTTGGGACTGTGTGTCTTCTCTCTTTGGGGAGAGGGTGAGAACTCTTCACTTGTACCAATGGTAGCCGAATCTCATTTGGTGGAAATGTTTGATAGAACATAAGCATAAGGTCAGTTCTGTGACTGCACTGAACTTCAAATGCGTGTATAAAGATGTGTATGGATGCTGATTAGACAAAGGGGTAATCTGAGCTAGTTACTGACTTACTGCCTCTCTGTTCCAAATCCATCACTCCCTGGGCCTTGCAGAAGACTTCTCTCTTCTGTCAGATGACTGGTACTAAGCTTTGCTGATCGAGGGGCTAGAGAGACACTACGAGTCCACAGCAGGTGTAGTAGAAATTAAAAAATATGATAGAAATTGAAGCTGGCACTCTGCATCAGCCCCTGATGGCTCCCTGCTGGCTTCCTGGCTTCAGACTATCACCTGTTGACTAGTTAATTGATTCCCTGCCCTGGGCCCTGGATGCTCCCCTGCTGTTTCTTTGTCCTGGGCCCGGACAACTTCCCTTCCTTTCCGGTGCCCTTAGCTTTCACAATTACGTATCTCCTGCTTGTACCGCACGAGACCTCTCCCCTCCCCACTTTCTTGCAAAAATATTTAACCACCCACCTGCCCCCTCCTCAGTGCCCAGAGTTTGGAGGCTGTCTCCTCTGGGCCCACGTGTGTAATAAAGGCTTACTCCGTCACCCCAGATCGTGTAAGAGTCCGTTTTTCCGCAACACAGGGAGAGCGGCTCTCCTTCCTCCTTCAAGAGCCAGGCACTGGTACGCAGGGGACCTGGCTGCACTGCCCACAGTGCCGGCCCCTGCCCAGGCCTCGAGCAAGTTTCTCCCCATCACTGTAACGGCCCTAATGATTCTGCCACGACTAGCAGGCTCCAGCGAGACAACAGCCTTTGGCCTGGGTTAAGTTTCCCTGTAAGCAGAGGTCCTGCCATCCAGCGCTGGCCTCTGCCCTCCAGCAAGCTCTTCCTTCACCCAGCGCCCTCTCTCCCCGTTCCACTGAGGATGGCGCCCTCTGGCAGTTTCCTCACCAGTGACACTTGGTTCCGATGGCAGCCACACCCTTTCCCAACTAGGTCCGGATCTCCATCAGGGTCTTCGTTCACTCTCCCTCCTCTAACTAGGGCTAGTACCTGCTCCCACAGCTTTTCCAGCAGGTAACCACCTTTTACTTCTTAACAATCCTCTTTATCACATCTTCCTGGTTCATGTGACTAGTAGTCTCTGTGCTATGGCTGGACAGTGACTGACACAATCACCTAAAAAGTGTGACTGCATATAATAAAAGGAAAGCCAGGGACAAATGTCAGGAGCATTTCTGTAATGTAGAGACTGGAAGAAGAGGCAGAGCCATCAGAAGAAACAAGAAAAGAAGCCAGTAGATGGGAAACCCCTCCTATGAGGTGATGAAAGCAAAGAGTGAGAGGTCACCAGGATACTGGCAGCAGGTTCAGTGGAAACAAGCTAAAGGTCCACTGATGGATGAGTGGATAAAGAAAATGTTTGAGCCAATGTGATATTACTTAAATAGCCATAAAAAAGAATGAAATCTTGCCACATGCAACAACACGGATGAACCCTGTGGACATAGTGCTAGCTAAAGGGAGACAGGGAAAGCCAAATACCATATCATCTCACTTGAATGTGGTATCTAAAACAAACAAACAAAGACCCAAAGCCCAAGGACACAGAGAAGAGACTGGTAGTTGCCAGAGGTGAGGCTTGAGGGTGGGCAAAAAGGGTGAAGGGAGTCGAAAGGTACAAACTTCCAATTACAGAACAAGCCATGGGGGTGTAATGAATAGCATGATGACTACAGCTAATAATATTCTATTCCATATTTGGAAATTGCTGAACGACAGACCTTAAAAGTTCTCAACACAATAAAAACATTTTTTGTAGATCTGTATGGTATGGATGTTAACTACACTTATTGTGGTGACCTTTTAATTTACATTATATACAAATATCAAATCATTATACCGTATATCCAAAACTAATGTCATGTATCAATTATACTTCACCTAAAAAAGAAAAGGAAATCTGATGGATATTAAAACCATGTATGTTACGAATCTGACTGGTCAGGACTTCCAATGGCCCTGTGAAGAAAAGAATAATTGGTAACGTGGTTTTCTGTGTACAGAGAGGTGTGACTGTGGTTTGGAATCCTTTTTAACCTTTGACATTGACAGTTCAAGTATGAAACCACTGAAATATTTGGTCTAATTTTCGCCAACAAACAAACAAAACACCAGAAGATGAAAAGGCTGGACATCAATAACTTTTAAAAAAGGGAGGGTGGGGGAAGGCTAGTGGCTGGAGTTTTAGAGAGCGCGACTAGCTCCAGATTTTGAGTTAAGTATACATGGTAAAATTTAATAGTAACCCTAGAAGAAGAGACAGACTCTGTACGTAGTAGAAGGAAGTAAAAATAAATTAAATGGCTGAATTAGAAACCCATGTTATATAACTTCAACCTGGCCCTTAGTACACCAGACAAATCCTTTCCTTCGTCTGCTGATTCTGTCCCATTTCTGAGTCACAACTGCCCACTGTTTCCACCAGGGCTCCTCCTACAACATCCCCATGCCACAAGTTAACATTTCTTGTATCCTCATCAGCCCCGGGAAAACGGCAACAGCCTCGCTCCAACAACCGAACCCGCTGCCTCTCTGCCCACCGGGCTAGTCCCAGCTGCCTCCTGCGAATGCGCCCAGCTCCGTTTCATCCCAGAGTATCCTGCTCGCTCCAGCCCTGCTGCCCTTTTTAAGTAAAGGCCTTCCTTCTTAGTTTTTAATTCTGAACTACACACAGTCCATAGTCATAAGGGTAGGAAACTTAACTTTGTTTTCTTCCTACATTCTTTCTTCCCACATGAACCAGCTGAAAACTGGCTCAGGAGAGGCATGGTCACGGGCAGTCCCATAAAGTGAAGAGTGGGTATCATTAATTCCGTTTATATAGCATCGTGAGCAAGTGACATGGAGGAAGTATTTAGTCTTTTTTTATGCACTGAATATTGCTTTCTTACATTTGTGAGGGTCTTAAATTGTGACCATCTGTGTTCAAGTCTGAGAGCCTCTTACCCTTTTTCAGTTTCCGGACAGCCAGCATACAATGACTAGGAGAGAGATCCCATATTCTTAAGGTTCTGTCATCACTTACAGTAGCACAGATGGGCAGATAGGGATGTGTAGCCAACCCCCACACCTCTCCTTCCATGTGTCCCTATAAAGAAAACACAGTTAAGATCAATTTAACCTAAAGCTGCGTGCATTTAGAAAAAAAACTGGGAAGAAAAAAGGGGCCACGTACGAAACCTGACCGGCTCAGGGGAGGCCTGCATAGCGGCCTATGAACCCAGAGACCGAAAGTAAAACTCCCTGAACCAAACGCAGTCCATGGAGGGAGTCATGTTCTAGGCACCATTTCCCCCAGCAAAGGTCAGTCTTTGCGTCAACCGAGCCTGTCTGTTGTCTTTTTTGCATGTATCACAACATACCTGATAACAGTAACTTTGGAATATCAAAGTAATTTCCCTTTTTCCAAACTCCTTGAAGCACCACGCCAGAGAAGAGACTCAAATGCCCTCACTGTTATCATGTCAATTGTTAAATGTTAACTATACTGTGCCCACCTGTGTAAAAAAAGTATTCCCTCCCCTTTGCTTTCTCTGGCCTCCCTAATACCCCTTACACCTCCTCCTTCGATTGTAATGTATAAAATAAGGTACAGAACTGCCATGCTCTGGAGCATTTTCTCAATCCGTTGAGATTTTGCTTCCCAGCAAGTGTCATCAGTTTGACTGAAATAAACTTATGAAAATTCTTATTATAGGTTGGGTATTCCTCATGTTGGTAAAACTAAACACAACTTTTGATAATATATGATAATGACAGAATAATGCATAATGAGTAGGTCTACTGAAACTTTTTATTTTTTGGAATGCACCATAAAACACCTTTGTGACAGCTTGAGCTCCACAATTAAAATATAAGCAACCTACTATTAACATTAGCTTAAAACCCTAACACATTCGCTGGGTGGGGAGAAGGGAAGCAGAAATCAGCCGCCCTGGAAGATCACCAAACGCTATGCAGGGGGATGTCCTGCAGGAGAGAGTCAGCAGCGCCACAGACCCCCTCACCTGGAAGTGTGGTGAAAATAATGTATACACTTAAAACACATTTAAAGTCTCTGGAAATCGTTCCATGGAGAAACAACAAGCAAAGAAATATTTAATCAAGAAAATACGAACTCATTAAGAACAGCGAGAGTTTGTAGCATTTGAGCCCAGACCCATCCCGCTTCTCCCTCTTCCCTCCTCATCAGTGTGGAAGCCCCACGATGGCCAGATGGAGCCCAGAACACTCCCCTTCCCCCCACCTGGCCATCAGAGGCTACCTTCCTAGAAGGGGCAGCTGTCAGCATTTCTCATCTGCCCCTGCGCCTGCTACTGATGCTAAATTCTTGGTGGGATCTCCCTCCTTCTGCCCACCCTTGTTCTGAAATGTTTCCTCTACCTTGGCTGCAGTGCCCCTGACAATATTGGGGCCTCAGTGTCAACTGAGGCTACTGTTCCCTCTCCCACACCAAGCACTCAGTTTCTAAAGGAAGGTACACTCAGAAAGAGCACTCCATTGTCCTCACCCACAACTTGACAGCCTCAGATCTGAGGTTTTGCTGGAGGGAGAATCAAGCCATAAAATAGTTCCTAATTCTTTCTCAAAGGAACTGACTTCATTTACTGTACAAATATGGAAAAGTTCCCGCCCAAAGGTGCTCTCAAAAACAAAAGGAGGTAGTGGTGAAAGGTAATTGGGAGGCAGCTGGTAGACCCAAGGGACACAGAGGCTAACCTGAAAGTCAGCTAGTTTGTCCAAGAGAAGCAGAGAAATCTCAGGAGTAGCTGGGAGAAAACTGCTTAAAAAGTCAAAATAAAGCTCAAACACAAACCTGGGGAACTGTTCCCTTTAAGGAGCTGAATTTAATTGGTTTAGTCTGTGGAGCAACTTATTCTCCGGGAAAATGTTGAAAACAGTACTGCTTTAATGGCTGGTGGTGATCTGGGAAAGAGGCCATCACAGAGGACAGAACACTTCCCACATCATTTCTGAAGTCAATGTTACCCTGATACCAATACCAGAGAGACATCACAAGAAAACTACAGACCAATACCCTCTATAAATATGGATGCTAAAACCCTCAACAAAATACTGGCAAACTGATTCCATTATAGGATTATATACAATTAAGTGGAATTCATCCCAGGAATGCAAGGTTGGTTTAAAATCTGAAAACCAATGAATTAATACACCATTAAGAGTAAAATCAAAAACCAAAAGCACATGATAATCTCAAAAGACAGAGAAAAAGTATTCAACAAATGTTTTTGAGAAAAACATGCAACAAACTAGGAATAAAAGTGTAATTCCTCAATCTGACAAAGGGCATCTATAAAAAAACCCGTAGTTAACACTTACTCCTGAAATTAG
>PVKM010040807.1:0-13340 GCA_004027735.1 Carollia perspicillata
ATGCCCCAAGCGGGGATTGAACCAGCAACCTTTTGGTGTACGGGATGACACTTCAACCAACCGAGCAACCCAGCCACAGTGAAATGTCTTTCTTTTACTGGACTAAACTCTGTTTTCCCATAATTTTTATGTACTCATTCTAATTATACTTTTATGAATCATAATGCATAGATTTACTTTTTCCCCAATAATAGCTCTTTGAATATTCAAAATATAGTTATAATATCCCTTTTCATATTAAACTTTCTAAGCACCTTATCATCTTAGACATTTTTTTCTAAATGGCGGTGTTAATGCCACTCTTTCAAAAAGATTTTGTGGATGCATACTCGAGTTATTCTCATTAATTAATAATTATTCATTTGCTATTTTTTGAGTACCTACTACCTGCCACATACTGTGTTAGACACTGGGAATATAATGGTCAACAGACAAAAAGTGTCCTTTCCATCATGAAACACACTTCCCAATGGGTCAGTGCAGATGGACAAAGGATGAAAGTAAATAAAATAAAATGGAGATGTTGGGAATGAGATGTTGGGAAACCCTTCCTGGTTTCAGAAGCTGTAACCCCCATGGCTAAGGCTGAGTAAGGGGACCTTCAGATCATAAGCCACTTAGGAGACAGAGCTTATCTTCCTTGTAGGGGGCACCACCTCTTCCCCCTTTCTCTTCACCCTGCTTGGCCCTGGGCTTACGACTGGTTAGCCAATGATGGGTAAGATCCTTCCTCAAAGGAAGGATGGCCTAAGACAGGCATGGTCTCAAAGGGGCCCTCAGGGAAGAACTTGGGGGGCTATAGAAAAAGGGGGTGATAGACCTTCATCCCTCAGTTTTGACATAGCCTGAGTCCTCATTCTGTCTGCCTAAGTCTCCTAGTCTCTTGGCTGCCTTACTTCCCCTGCCTGACTTAAGCCAGAAATAATGCCTTAAGCTTGAAACAATGCTAGAGGTGGGCGTGACCCTGTTCTGGAAAGGGCAGCTCCCCTGGGGTGATCAGGCCTAAGGAATAATGCATAAAATCCTATAAAATCTACTTCGCTAATACCCTCAATTTAAATAAGGGTCCAAGCATGAAGTGAGTTTGTTTCCCAAAGTTTTATGGCCTCTTAACTATCTGACCCTGACTCAAAATAGGCCCTCAGAGTTCTTTGAATGTTATCTATTGTTTAATTATTCCTGCCTGACAATGACTGATGAGCTTTATGTATAAACCCTGTATTCCTGTGCAAATTAAACCCAGTAAAAGCGCATTGAGGAACAGGTTCCTCCCCCTTCTCCTTTGAGAGATCGTCCAAGCAGATCATGTCTTGGTAGACTTGTTCTCATCCATAGTGGTTGGGGGCGCCCAGCAGGTGGAGACCACCCCGCCCCCCTGACACGGAATGATTATAAATTGTGAAAAATTTTATGAAGGAAAGAGACAAGGAGCTCAAATTGAAACTAATGGGGTGGGGAATTCACTTCAGCAAGGTATTCAGGGAAGGCCAGCCTAGAAAAATACCCAAATAAGAGAATGAACTCCAGGGAGAATGGTCTAGGTAATAGTGTTCATATGTGCATGAATGCTGAGGTAGGAAGGTGTTTAGCAAATTCTAGAAACTGAAGGAATATACTGGGACTAGAATGCAGTGAGAAAAGTTTCATGTGGTGGTTTTAAAATATGTCTGCCTGTCTTTTATAAAGATGAATCCTATTCTCTCCCTTTAAATCTGGGCTGGACTTAGTGATTCCCTTCTGATGAATAGAATGTGGCCGAAGTGATGCTGCATGGTTTCTGAGGCATTGTTCTTAGAAGAAGAAGGAAGAGGAGGCAGAGGAAGAGAAGAGGGGAGGGGAGAGGTGGGGAGGAGGTGAAGGAGAAGGAGAAGGGGAAGAAGAATAGATTTGACTTTGCTTGTTCACTCTTGGATGGATCATTTTAACAGAAGTTGGCTGCCATGCTCTGACTCAGCAGCCTGTGCAGAAACCTACGGGAACTGAGGCCCCAGCCAACAGCAAACACAAGTTGTCAATGTGAATGATTGGAAGAGGATCCACCTGGCCCCTGTCAAACCTCCAGTTGACTGCAGTCCAGGTCAACATCATATCTGCCACCTCATTAGACACTCCAGATCAGCCCGCTCAGCTAAGCCACGTCTGAATTCCTGACCCAAGGGAACTCTGAGGCAAATCACATTTATTGTTATTTTGAACCATTCAGTTTTGAGGTAATTTGTTATGCAGATAGGTAACTGATAGAAAAAAGATAGATCAAATTTTGGCTCCAAATTAAAATTGTCCTGGACAATGAGGAATTTACTGGAGCACATGAGAAGCAACTCAGAGGGAGGGCTTTGCAGCAGCAGCTTCAGTCATCATTGCCTGGAGGAGAGACATTTCCTCCTGTGCATCTTTTTCCAGGTAAGGAAAGCTTTTCCCTCACTCTTGGTGGCGAGAACTGGATGAAGTATTGTCCTTAAACCCATATCTGGCAAATGGGTTGGAGAGAGTAGGGGCTTTGGATATGACACCTACATTTCTGGCTTAAGCATTCAGAAATAAGGTAGGGTTGTTGTTGCTATCGTTTGTTTGTTTTGGTGGTGTGAGAAAACCAAGAGTCCCATTTTGTATGTATCAAGTCGGAGATGTCTGTAAGACATACAAGTGAGATGTCAGGAAACAGCTACATAGTTACCTCTGGAGTAAAATGAAGAAATGAAAATACAAGCACAGTCAGTAACCATGTGGTGGATTGACCTGACCGAGGGGGGTGGGAGAGAGGTGGCCGAAGGAGCCCAGAGCCAGGTGCTGCAGAACCTCAGCATCTCAGAGCTGGTACAGAGGCACCAGTGAAGGGACACTCAGGGCGGAGGAGTGGGAGGGAAGGCAGAGAGTGGGGTCCTGGTAGCCACAAAGGCAGTGTTTTCAGGAAGGAGGGTGTAGTTAATTGTGTTCCATTTTCAGGAAGGTTGAACAAAGTAAAGACCCGAGGGTGACCTTTGAATGACCACAGCAGTTCCTGTGACGTGGTGAGGAAGGAGGCAGAGTCGTAAGAGACTGGAGAAATCGTGGGACATGAGCAAGCAGAGACGGCACGCAAATACAACTCCTGAGAGAAGTTTTGCCAGTGAAGGGGCGACAATAGCTGTATGGTGACACAGGGTCAAGGAGAGTGAGGCTAAAGCCAGAAGACACTAAAGCCTGAAGCACATCTATATGCTAATAGGAACTGTCCCTTAAAAAAAAGGAGAATGATTGATAGTGCAGGAGAAACGAGGGACAGATGAAGGTGCAGAATTCCCAAGGACAGCACACACACATTTATGCATGTCCGTCTGCAATTTTACGATTAATTATTTATTAGAATATAAGTAGAATATCCATTGTTTGGTGAGAGTAATATAAGCAGCATGTTGGATCTATTAACTCTTTTTTGGTGAAACAGTTTTGCAAAGTAGCTAAAAATCCAGACTTCTACACAGATTATAGGGGTTTCAGATTACTGTGTGACCTTGAGGAATTCCCTTAACCTCTCTGTTTCTCTATTTCTCTAAACCTCTCTGCTCCATTTCTCTAATTCATAAAATGGAGATAGTAATATAAGTACGCACCTCACAAAGTTGTCAGTAAAGTGACCTAAGTTAATATATGTAAAGCATTTAGAACAGTGATTGGTACATGGTAGATGATCTATGTGCCAGACACCTACTTTCTAGTATTTGCTGTGTTTGTTTCTAGTAAATAACCGAGGCTAAAGTTACTGTATCCAGGAAAAAAATAATGATTTAAATTTTATTATTATTCCTACATACTTCTTGGGTTATGTGTAGAACTTTATAAAAAGTGTTATAATATATTGAGTTGCAATCTCAAGTAACAAAACGAAATTGAATTTTTGAAAGATAGTTATTTGAACATTAGTAAAAAGCAATTGGTTAGTATTCGATGCTTATTGTTTTCTGCTTGTTGTGATTTTTGTCTTGAAATAGAAAAGTATGATAGCTAGACCTGCATCAGAAAGCATCCAAAAATATTTGAGGGGAAGCAGTCAGGGCTAAATTAAAACAGAGTAGGAAATAGAAGATGGATACAAATCTTGTACTACATACGCAGCACTTTCCTTCTCCTTTGCTGAACGCTAATTCCCACCCAAGACTGTCTAGTTGTCTGCGAAGATAGAACATTCATGGGAATTAATGCTCTGTGGGCATACAAGATGCCAACCCTGAAGAACTAAGAAAGCATGAATAAATGCATTCCAATTACAGGCTAATGCAGGTAATGGGTTTATAGTACTTAGAGGCCTGGATCCGTTCTCCAACAGCCTGCAGACATTAGGAGCCCCTCATGGCTCGCCTGCAATGTAGGCATTATGGAGTGATTTTTACTTTACTGCCTTTTCCATCAGATCATCCCCTTTCCTTCACACACAAGGTTAATTCACTTCTTGATCACATTATTTCCTCGCTGCTCTTTGACAATATAAAAATTCTGAGTGGACAGCTCAATCCCTCTTCCATCTCAGATTTGATTGTTATGGTATTGCCTGGCGTCCCTCAGAGGCCTCCAGCAGCCTTTGCTGCACTTTATGACACTTAAATGGCTCGGCTACAATTTCTCCATCTATTCACGAAATGCTGTTAATAACTCATTTCCAAAGAGGCCCTTCTTTATGTCTTGGCATTAAAGGAATTTTTATTAGGTGCCAGGGTAGGTGACACACAGCCCCAGTAACCAAAGAGTTAATTAATCTGTTGAAATTTATTGCATTTTATACTGCACTCAGTGTGACAGTCCCTAAGAGAAACAGATACTATATTTACAACCCGGGTTGAAATATTCAGTAATATAGTCTGCATACTGACCTACTCCATCAGTGTATGCCTTCTGCCGGAACATCCATTAATCATAGAAGATGAATTTGCGTAATTTATCTTCTTTCTTATTCTGAGATCCCAATAAATATTGAAATAATAATTTATTGATCATCTTGCAATATAAATGTGTAGTAAAGTCACCTAAGGCATTTGCATGGTAATGCATTTTGGAAGTCCTTGGCATTCTGTGGGAATGGAAGGGAAATCTGTGATAGGACTGACACGGAACACTTTTGTGGGCAAACACCGAATAATTGTTTTATTGTGTGTGGAGAAATGAGAAGGTAATCGTTTTTGAATTATCAAAAATCATAGCCACAGCCACAGTACAATATGGGTGTTTATCACACGCACCTTTCCTTCTTTGTGTATTATCCCCAGAATATTTTAGATCACAGATGATTTCTTTGTGACATCTTTTACTTGTGCATGCCCTTCTTTCATACACTTGCGGGGCAAGGATGAAAAAGATGTAGGACTATTGGGTGCTTCCTTCCATTGAAGTCTAGTAAAATCTCCTGGGACCATTAAATAAGTTCTTCTGGTTGAAATGTGTATTTCCTAGAACTGTAGTTCCAATAATGATTTGGGATCTTGTCCAAAATCTAAGTTAAGTTCTACAGTTTTTATTATGAGTTTTTGTTGTTATTTATGGGCATTAGTTTTGTCATAATTTTAGGATCGTGATAACTTTTCAAACCTAATTTGGTCCAGAAATACTGGAGCAGTGTATAAAGGGCGTTACTGAACATTAAGGTGCCTTGTGGATCAAGTGCAATCATTGTTAAAATCGGAAAACTCTAAATGTCCTTGCATTTGGATATATCGCTATGAATCATGCTGTGTTGGGTAAACACGAGCTGAGACGCTGACGTCTGTCCTGCGCAGGCCCCACCGGCAGCAGCACCACACGTGCGTGAGGGCTGGTTAGAGGTGGGTTTCCAGCTGATGTCAATCAGGGGCCGTTAATGCAGCCCCATTTCTGCTCTCCATAATAATTTATCTCAGTTTTGGGCAAGGCTTTATGATCAAGATAACTCTTCAGAGTGGATGAAATTCTAATGTGTGAGGTTTGTTTTCTAGTGCTTTGCTGATAAGGTTAACCAGATGGTGAAATGTAATAGCTTGGAAAATCTAGTTTTGATATACAGTCAATCATTTCTGGAATGATAACAAAAAAGCAAAAAGCAACAGAGCTTTTTATATTCTCTTCTTGGTTATGAAACTGAAAGTGTACTTTTTTGAGGCTAAAGAAGTATCTCATCATAATTCTCCTGACATTTAAACCTCTTGGCTATACATTTCTAAAGGAAAACAAAGTATTTTGAAATTTTGCTATAAATTTTTATATATAGTATATTTATATCACATTTTAAGATGAAAAATTATGAAACATTTTAATGTCACCTGAAACACCGTTTCTGATATAGATTTCAAAAAAACATTTTCTTCAGCATTTTCAGAAATGATGATAGCAATTAAGTCCTATTTCATCCACATCTCTTTTCTTTTGATAAAACCTCAAATTGGTGGCTATCCACATGTAGAATTAATCAGTTCTGATCTTTATTCTACTATAAAATTCCACTTTAACACAGATAGTCTCTGAAGATGGACAATATACAGTTTCCATCAGTTCTGCTACTTGCTGATTTGAATTATTTTGATTATGGATATATATCTTTAAGTACCTCACAAAGGAATTATGTTGATGCATTAGTCTACAGATATTTCTTTGGTGATCAGGTGTGCAAAGAGAGGGCATATTACCATATAATTGCTGTACGACTCATTTTTTTGTGTCCCTTTTACCTATGGGTATTAATAGCTGCACCTTGTTCTGCTCATAAAAGTTACATTCTAATTTAAGTTCTCCCTGGTGTTTGGCTAATTGGACTATTCATTTAAAGTATACTATGTTTTATTACCTTATCTAGTATAGTATTTTACATTTAGGATTGACTGATTCTAATTTCTGTTTCACAGTAGTATAATTTCACAGTAGCGTAACCTTGGGAATCCATTAAATTTGGCCTTTGAAACACTGCTTTGTTTTCCTCCACACAGTAGTGAAAAGCATTTCCTGCCACCCTCTATGACTCTTTCCCTTTTTACAGCAGTGCTCCTGTCCCCTCCCTTCTTAACTCAAATCAGGGCAACACAATATATACATGTGTCTGTGTATGTATATACATACATGTATCTATTTATATTTATTAATTTATTAAGTATCCATTACACGGCAAGTTCAGTTTTAGGTACTGAAAGTATGAAGTTGAATAGGCATAATCGCTACTTTCAAGCTGTTCAAAGTCAAAGTCTGTTGAGTGAGATAGAAAAGTAACGATGATTTTTAAAAACTGTTTTTTCCTCTTCAACACATTCATTCCTTAACTTCTGGAACTTAAAGTTAGGTGATTTTGGAAAAGAGCCATTTATCAAGGCTTCAACCAAGAGTAGACACTCCTTTAAAACCTTGAAAAGGATTATCTGAGTAATTAATCTTAACAAAACTGTAAGACAAGTACTATCATTGTACCATTCCCATTTTACCCACGAGAGAGGTGAGTTACGGAGACGTGCGGTAACTCGCCCTGGCCCTTACTTTCAGTGTACTTGAGGAGGGATTAGAAAGCGGCAGCGATTCCAGCCCCAAGGCACTTGACCACTCGCTCTTCCTCTCTGCAGGACACAACAGAGGTTAACCAGATTAAGAATTACTATTATTAATGTATATTTATTGTCTAATCTCCAATCATCAAATCCTTTCCTAAGAACTTGTAATGCTACCTATCGTGTAACGAATGCCCACAAGAATGCAAGACTGTTCCGAAGCTCTATTTCATTCCTAGGTAAACTATTCCTTTGGTTTATTTGCCTATTCCTATCCTAGTCTTACACTTTTTAATGCTATAATTTTATAAAGTTTTAATGCCTGACTAAGGTGAGTTTTTCGTTTTTTTTTTTTTCTCAAAATGTGTTTTCTATTCTTGGCTCCTTACATTTTTTGTCAAAATATTTTTTTATTGTTAAATTTACAATGCACACAAAAAATACGGTAATCAATCCATGGTAATACAATCCATGGTAATAAAGAAGACAGCCATTGTGAATCTGTTATCCAGGTGAAGAATTAAAATAGTTCCTTGATATTCTTCTTGTTATGATATTCCTTGATTCCATTCTTCTCCCAACTTCTCCCTTCCTCTTAATGGCAACAAGATCAAGGTTTCCATGGTCATCTTTCCTTTGTTTTCTTTACAGTTATGCTATCTATGTGAAAATATATTTTTGTTTTAGATGTTTGTGACATTTGTATAATGAAAACAAATTGTATATGTTTATGTAACTTGTTTACTTTGTTAAATGTTATCTTTTTGAGATACATCTATGTTGATGTAAATAGCTCTAGTTAATTTAGCTTCACTGTTGTATAATATTCCATTATGTGAATACAACAAATTGGTTTTCCATTATAGACTTGACTGATATTATACCCATTTCAAGTTTTGCAATTACGAGCAATACCAGTATGACTATGCTTGTACACACATTCTGGCATGCACGCGCAAGAGGTTTTCACAGGTGTATACTAGGTAGTGGAATTGCTGAATCACAGGCTGGGCACGTGCTCACACTTTTAGGTAATGCCCAGCTGTTTGCCAAAGTGGTTGTACCAATTTGTACACTGGTCAGGAGGATGTGGGAGTTTTCGTTGCTCTTTGTTTTGCCCACACTGCGTTGTCGGAACTTAAAAGAAATTGCTCTTCGATCCATGGGTATAAAGTAATATTGCATTGTTGTCAAATATTTATTTTTCTGATTACTAATGAGGTTAAACACTTATTGTCGAACAAATGTTCTTAAAGTGCCAGTCAAAATCTTCTATATTGGGCTGTTTTTTTTCTTCTTGTTTCACTGGAGTTCTTTACATATTCTCAATATAAGATCTTTTCAGTTACATGTTACAAACATCTTCTCCTAGCTTGGGATCATGTCTTTACTCCATGGTAACTTTTAATCATCAGACATCTTCAAATTTAGTGTAGCTGAATTGATCAATATTTTTCTCTGTAGACTGTACTTGTTCGTGTCTTGCTTAAGAAATATTTCACACTATGGGTCAAAAAGATATTTTCTTATATAATTTTTAAAAAACTTTATGCTGTTGTCTTTCACACTGACTTTCAATCAACCAGTAACTCTTCTTATTATCTGTGTGGGTGAGGGTGTAAATGTGTTTGTGTGATATTGGGTTTGCCTTTTCCAGGACTATGTGGTTGGAAGCCCATGTAAAGCCATGGGGTCTGGTGGTTTATTTGTGAGAAAAATTTTAATTATAAATTATTTTTCTTAATGGTAACAAGACTATTAGTATATATTTCTCTTGTTTTAATTTTGGGAAGTTGATTTTAACAAATCTACCTATTTCATCTAGTTTTCACATTTATCGGCATAAAATTGTTCATAATATTATTTTATTATCTGTTCCACCTATGCAGTTTCTGAAGTCACATTCCTCTTATATTCTCAATAGAGTTTAAGAATCTATATTTTTATCTTGACTGCTCTTGCAAATGGTTGGTTTGTGAGTTTTCACAAAGAACCAACTTTTATTGTTTTTGTGTGTCATTAATCATATGCCTTTTACATTCCTTAGGCTTATTCTTTGGTTCTTTTCATGTGGTAGTATTAAATGGCATACATTTCCCACTAATTAGTGTTTTAGTAACTATAACCCATTTGTTTTCATTTGTGGGATTCTTTTTTTCTTTTTCAATCTTAATTATTTTCCTATTTCATTATGAATTCTTCTTGGACATATAAATTGTCTAGAAGGGCATTTTAATTTCCAAACAAGTGCTATTTCCTTAGTTACCTTAGGCAGCAAATACTAAGAGAATCGTGTTGCCATCAGAACTCTGCTATGCATGATGCCTGTTCTTTACGATTTGTGGAAACCAGCCGCGAGGCCTAAGTCGTGGCTCCCAGCGTTCCGGTGCGTCACAGGCAGTCCACGTACGGCCTGTAAAGAAGGTGTCCTGTGCAGATCTGGAGTATAGCTCCATGCAGCCATTAGCTCCAGGTTGCTAACTGTGCAGTTATATCTTCTGTACCTTTACTGATTTTATAGACAGCTATCTTAAAAATCTCTCACTATGACTGAGGATTGGACAATTTTAACTTTACATGTACACAGGTTATATTATCAGCATTCATATTTGTTATAGCGTATGGTGAATTGAAACCAACAAATACCAACCCTTTTATCTCTGGACATGTGTTTGACTTTATAGTCTATTTTGCTTTGTGAATGTAGAGTTATAGCAGCGTTCTTTTAACTAGTAGTTGTTTAATATGTATTCAGTCCATTATTAGACCTCCCAGTTTTCTGTCTTCTTTTGTTTCAGATATGTTTTTTAATAGTAGCATACAAAATTATGGATTTTAATTCCACCTGGCTTTTTCTTTGATCTGAAGGGTGCCATCCATTCACATTTTCTTGCCATTAGTGTATTTGGATTTGGTTAAGCCATCTTTTGCTTTCCATTGTGTCTTGCTGTTTCTATTGTTGTATCTCTAGTTCTCTGTCTCCTTTTGCATTAATTTCTTTTGTTCGTTTTTATTCATTTTCCACCTCCTCAACCTGTTTGAAGATGATTCTGTGTTTATTTTATTGATGCACAATGCAACTATTTTAATGAAAATTCTTAACAAAACCTAAAGTGAATTAGTAATTATTTTCTACTCTTGAGCAACATAAACATATTAGAACACATTCATTTTGATCATCTCTCTCTGAAATTATGTTTAATTGTTAAGTATTCTAGTTCTAGCTAATTTATGTTATTTCTTCACTTTGTTAATATTTAAAAGGCTCTTCTCACATATTTCCTGATTTTTTCTTACTAATAATTCTGACAGAGTAGATTATTTTCTAGGATCATTTTCCTTCTCATCATAAATTCACTATACACGCACATCAAGGAGGCATGAATATGTTCATTGCTCACAGAACAAGGCTGTTTAGGAGACCTGGGCAGACCTCTCAAACTGATTTGAAAAAGTCTAAAGCGAGTAAGGAAAGGGTAGTGGTTTGAATCTCCTGCTGGTGCTAAACAGGCTTTTATTTAAAATCAACTTTTCCCTGTGTGGGGCAGAAGGGAAAGGTAATAGGGCTTGGTTTAAAAGCTGTTAACATTTAACCATTAAAAAATGGTGTCAGACCTTTATTACAGAGACAATATCAAAATGTCTAAAATATATGTGATTGGAGTTTAGGAAGCAGAGAATAAAAGAGGATGTAGTAGAAAAATATGCTGGAAAATGTTATGGCTGAAAATGTCCAAATTTGCTAGAAGATTTAAATATACAGACTCAAGAAGCTCTAAACTCTAGCAAGATAAGCACCAGTAAAGCACATCTAGTCCAATTGCTGAAAACCAACAGTAAAAAGAAAATCTGGAAAGCTTCCAGATAAAAGTTACACATATCTTTCATGGGACAGATATCTAGAAGAGAGCTACCCAGTTACATGTTATATTAATGAGAAACCTATTGTGAGGAGAAGCCACACAGTAATTTAAGCAGTGGCAGTAACATATAACAAATTACTAAAGTACGTAGGAGACTATGTTGGAAAGCAACAACGTAGATATAAAGGGAACTCTAAGGGGTACTGTAGGATTGAGAGAGAATACCTACAGAATAATAAAGTTGGAAAACGGGGACTGTTCCCAACACCGGAGTCAAACTTCGGTGGAGAAGGGGATGTTGCAGCGTGCCGGATGGTTGTAAAGTTCACTGGCGCTGTGGTTAGGGCTGGCCCACAGTTTCCTGGTGAGCAGGAAACAGCACTCTGGGATGCAGGTGAGCTGAAGAAGTGGGGCAGGTGCACAGAGGAAGTAGGACTGATGTGAAAATGAGATCTTCACAACAGGGTGTCCACAGCAGGAAGGCCATGGCGAGGTAGTGTTTTGGCCCAGGCTAAAGGATTTTATGTCTGGACATGCTGCTGGGACAAAAACCACTGGATAGATACTTACCTACACAAGTAATGCTAAATGGATGTGCAATAAGAACAAGGGAAAAAACAAAACAAAACAAAACAAAACAGCAGACCAGAATCAAAGAGAGAAACTGCAATGTCTCTCTAGTACCCTCTACTGACAAAAATCAAAGAGTGCGGTCAGTTTTTGCAGAGCAGGTTTTAAAACATGGATTTGAAATTGAGGCAGTAAATTGATAACTAGTACATATGTTTACATTTATAATAAAGTGTTAGACTGCTTTCCAAAGTATTCGTACCATTTTGCATCCACAATGGCATGAGAGTTTCAGATGCTCAATGTCCTCACCAATGCTTAATATTGGCACAGTAAGTTTTATGCATTCGAAAGCATGTGTACTATAATTAAATTCTGTTTTTTACATTTCCCTAATGATTAAAAACATTTTTATGTACTTATTTACCATCCATAAATTTATTTTGGTGAAGTTTCAGTTCATATTTTTTGCTTCTATTTTAAAAGTGTGTTTTTCATTTTCTGATTATTGAATTGTAATTTTCTAAAAAAAATTTTGTGTACAAGTTTTCTGTTAGATTTGTGGTTTGTAAATATTTTATCCAAGTCTGCAGCTTTTCTTTTCAATTGTTGATATATTTTCTTTAAAAGAGCAAATTATTTAAATTTTGAAAGAGTTAAATGTATTGATTTCTTATGATTTGTGCTTTCTATTTGTCATTTAAAATACTTTTGTTTATGTTCAAAAAGATGTTTGTCTATGTTTTCTTCTAGGCTTTTTATGGTTTTAGCTTTTATGTTAGATATTACAGTGCAATTTTAGTTCACTTTTGAGAGGTAATAGTTTTTGGTTTGTTTATTTACTTATGCATATAGTTTCTAATCATTCTAGGACCTTATGTTGTAAAAACTTCTTTTCCCCACTGAATTGCCTTGATTCCTTTATGGAATATCAATAATCACCTATGTTTAAGATGATTTGCTAAAATTTTGTAAATATATTTGCATATATATTTTATTAAAAATAATTTTCCAAGTGTATTTCTTTTCTCCTTTCTCCTTTTAAAAATTTTATTGTGGTGACATTGGTTACACTACATAATAATCCATTGTATTCCTGTATAACAGCAATTAACAAATAATAACAAATTTCAGAAAAATAAATTAAGTTATGTTTGCAATTGCAACAAATAGAATAAAATACCTAGAAATAAACTTAAGAAAAGATGTGAAAACTCTCTACATTGAAAACTATAAAACATTATTAAAATAAATTGAAGAAGACCCATACAAATGAGAAGGTATTCTGTATATATATATTCTTCAGAGATATTGACCTATATTTTTGGAGTTGCCAGAATTCAAATTTCAAGGACATAACCTTCTCTACTGCCAAGTCTTCCCAGGGCTTTTGACATCAACTGCAAGTTCAAGGGGCTCTCAAAATTACCTGTAG
>PVKM010040808.1:0-13341 GCA_004027735.1 Carollia perspicillata
CTGTGGAAGCAACCTGATAACATTTAAAGTTAAGTCATAAAATGCTCTGTAGTTTGTACCTGAGCGCTTTACAGTGCATGCTCTGGGAGAAGCCAGCTCTCATGTGAAAGAGTCTAACTACCCTGAGAGTGCTGTACTGAGAGGAACCCCAAACTATGCAGCTGTTCCAGCCTTCTTACCAAACATACAGTTTGCTAAGAGGAAGTAGTGAAGAAGCAGTTTTGGACGTTCAGCCCAGTTCTGACTTTCAGTTGACCTTAGTCTTGGCCATCATCTAACTTCAGTGAACACCTAAGAATCCACCCAGCACAGAACTGTGAGAAATAATTTATTGTTTGAAGCTACCAAATTTTGGGGTAGCTTAATATTTCTAGAGATAAATGAAGCATAGATATACGTGTATGTGCACAGGTACATAGACATAGATAGATACATAGATAAAAATGCTATTTCTGTAATTAAAAAATAAGATATTGTTATACCTTTCTGCCTTTATAAACATAATGCCAAGTATTATTACTTGCACTTACTCATTTATACTGTCTAGCTATGCTAAAAACTGGTAGGTGTTAAAGATAAAAGGTGAACATGATAGCTATTTAATTCCATTTTTTTCTATGTTAAGTATGTGAGAGGAGTATCTAGGGTCATTAGGGTGGAAATTCCTACTAGACATTTGGAAATGCAAGCCTAGTACTCACTACACGTATATGAGAATTATTTGCATTGGTTTAAACCATAAGAATGGATGAATTCTTCCAGGAAGAGCAGATTTGAGGGCGGGGGATGTAGAATGGTATCAAGTATGGGGTCCCAGGAAATAATAATATTTGCGAAGCAGAGGGAAGAAGAGTTATATCATTACAGGAAACCAAGACAGAACTATCAAAGAGATAGGAGGAGAACCCAGAGATACTAGCATCCTGAAAGGGGTAGAAGAATTTCAAGGAGGGAATTGTTAATACAGAAGTCAAGTATGATAAAAACTGAAAGGTGTCTGGTGTATTTGCCAGTTACAAAGGTTACTTAAGTGAAAGCAGTTTCAGTGAGGGGCATGGATAAAGGTGGGGATAAAAGCAGGTTGTATTGAGTTGAAGAATAAATGGTAGGTGAGAAATTGTAGACTTCTAAGTTTTTAAGACATTTTCATATAAAGATTAAGAGAGACTGACTACACTAGAAGGGGCTTATGGTTGAGAGACTTCTAAAATTTGAGAGCAACTTAATCATAATAATAAGCCATTAGGCTTATTTATAAATTCAGAGGCAGGAGTTGAATATCCAGGGAGACACACTGCTCAGTGATTACAATTCTACCTGAAGTCCACCCCTTCCCCCATTACAATCCACTGTGAGATTGAAAATTACATTACTAAACCCATTAATTGTATCTATAAATCAAATATTTATGGGCACAAGCCTGTGAGAAAAGGAACATCTTTGGGATCTAGATTTCTGCCAGGAAGTTGAAATGTTGCTGCCTTAAAATGAGATATACCTGTAGTGAATTTTGTTATACTTTGGAAAGAAGAATGATGATCCTGCAAGATTTGCAGGCATTTTATAGTTCCAAGCAATTTATTTTTTTAACTCAACTACAGACTTTCCTAAGAGAAAAAAGCCACCCACTCTTCATGCTCCCAGCCCCCTTTTTTTATTCAGTGCCATAATCTCTGGTGGTCAATTTCTATCTTCTTTTGCCTTCCTAACTGTTAAGAAGAGTCTCAAATGACTTGACCCTTTGCTTCGATTGCCTGCCCCTAATTTAGTTTTCCTTCTCATTCTTACCAATGTGAAGCAAGTTCAAATTGACATACTGTTATGATCACTAAATGTGTTCACTACCAGTTTATTGCTCAATTTGAGAAGCACTAGGGTAGAAATTTGTGTTGTTAACATAAACATTTTCCAAACATGTAAATTTTTGGTGAAACAAGGCTTTAATAATAAAGTATTATATAAAAGTATTAGTCCATGGAATTTTTTTGGTCAGGGTAGTATATTACTGGGAAAGCTTCCCACAAAAATACATATTAGTTAAAATCTTTTTTTAATTAAAAACATTTTTTTCTGATAACAATATAAATACATTGACTATAGGAATTTTGTAAGGAACAGAAAAATACTATTTTAGAAGGAGAAATGCATAACAAAATTATGTATTTTGGGCTTCACACCCACATATGCAACTGCCAGTTGAGTTATTTCCATGACAAGTTTCACAGACACTTGAAGGTTGGTGTGCCCAAACTGAGTAGCCCCCATTGCTGTGCCAGAACTACTATCCAGATAGTCACCCAGGTCAAAAACCTGGCAGTTGTACGTGATTCCTTTCCTGATACCCCATGTCAAATTAACCATTAATCTTTTCTCTTAATTTATTCTTTAATTAGCAATATTTATTGTGTGCCTCTCCTCATGGAGTGGTATTATGGAACTACTTATCTTTTGCTTTTTGTGCTGTGTTTTGTTTGTTTGTTTTTCCCCAATGCTGTCACCATGTTGCTCCTGGAATGATGTTTCTAAAATATATATTTGATCTTTCAGTGGGTTCCCACAGCTGTCGAAGTAAAGTTCATATTCTTTAGTTTGGTCACTAGAACTTTCATATTAGAACATTTGCCAGCCTCATCTTATTTCATTCCCCATCCCTGGCATCTTAAATACCAAACAACTTACATTTCCTTAAATATGTCATGTTCTTTTTTTACTATTTTTTACTGGGGTGACGCTGGTCATCAAAATTATACAGGTTTTAGGTGCACAGTTCTACAATACATCCGTACACTGTATGTGTTGTAGACACATACCCCCAAATTCAGTCTCTGTCCATCACCTTTTATCCCTCCTATACCTGCCTCCGGCTCTCCTACTCCGC
Organism: Carollia perspicillata; assembly: GCA_004027735.1. NCBI lineage: Eukaryota > Metazoa > Chordata > Mammalia > Chiroptera > Phyllostomidae > Carollia > Carollia perspicillata. The sequence continues at coordinate 2,879 of PVKM010040808.1, forward strand.
CTCCCCATGGCAGTCACTACACAGCATGTTGTGTTGTCCATGTCCATGAATCTTTCTCTTCTTTTCTTTTTTGCTCAGTCCCTCCATTCCTCCCCCACCACCCAATACAAGAAGCTGTCAGCCTGCTCTCTATCTATGAGTGTCTATATTTTGCTTGCTAGTTCATTTTTTGTTTGTTAGATTCCATTTATGAGTAAAATCATATGGTACTTGTCTTTCTCTGAAATACATAATGTTCTCATTTGCCTCCTCTTTATCCTTATAAAATACCCTCTATTTTCTATTTTATCTTAATAATAATGTCTGTCTGTCCCATTTTAGCTCAAATTTGAGTAAGTCCAAGAGGCCTTCCAGACCTCAAGCTTCTTTTCTAGTTTCACATAGACTACAATGCATGTTTCAATCATATCATATATCATATTTATCGTACACTGTGTATTGCTTTATTTGTCTGTCTGTCCCACAAACATACAGCCATGAGGGTGGTACCATTACAGGCAAATAATAGGTACTTCATAAATGCTTATTAGATAGAAAAATGGTATTTCTTGGAAGTTGCTGCTTTTTATGATTTGTATTAACATTTAGTCGCATACCATGTAGAGGAAACATTAGTATATATAATTAAAATTACTTTTTTGCTTTTAATGTGAATGTACATTCTAGAAGCAGAAGTTTTAGGATTTAAGTAAGGATTTATTTAAGCTATGAATAAGTAGGGAAAATTAGGATAGAACAACGTAAATAATTTAGTCATGTGGTAGAGTCATATTGATAGTATTTAAAGAAATGCCCAAATTGTATCTAGAACTGTATGGAACAGTATTAATGTTTGGAATATAAGGTCCAAGTCTAGTATTCAGTATTCCCTACAGTGCTCATTAAATAATGTCTAAATAAATGATTGATTTCTACTTTAATTGAGATTATATCTAAGAATATAAAATAATTAATGTGTAAAGAAAAGTGCAAATCTGTGAGCATTATTTTAAAATGTTTTCACTTAGTAACTGCACATCTGGAAATATAGTGGAAATGATACTAACAGGATAAAATGTAGATAGTGAAATAATACCTCAGGATATTTATGAGAATTCTGATAACATATGGAAAGCCCTTCCCACTGCTCAATAAATATTTTTTTCACATTTTCAAAATTAAAACAGTTTGCAAATTAAAAAAAAATCACAACTAGTGATGAATAAACAAAAAAAAATAAATTATGTGTTGGTAGTCACTTAACACTGTTCTTCCACTCCATTATATTTTTCTAAAAATTACAAAGTTAACAGTGACTAGTCATAGAAGGTAGAGGATTTAACTTATGAATAGATTCTACCTACTGAGAAATTTGCTAGGGTAGTTTGAGTCAGAGTGGGGATTAAAACTATTAGCAGAAGAAAATGAAAGTAGGCACTTTGTAAAGGCTGACTATTCAACTTGTATCCAAAGTCAGATGAGGACTTTAGTTGATATTAGTTGTGTTTAACTCCTCATTTTCTGTGGTTTACTTTGAGTATCTCAAGCAGTTTTACTCATGCAAAATACATTTTCTCATTCCAACAAGGGGAATGAAGAACTTTATTACCTTTTCATATATATTTCAGTTAAAGATCTAAAAAATAACACATTTGTAACCACCAAATATTCTAATAGTCATTTTATTGTCTGTTTCAATATTAATTTCTGTCTTTATAGAAGGTAAATTCCGCAAGGACAATACCATGTCAGCTTTTTTTCATCTTTTTGTATCAAGCATAGCACTTGGTACAGTGCGGTGAATAAGTATTTGTTGAACAATAAAGAATGGATGAAATCAACCTTATTACAACTGTATATTCTGTGATTTGGTTCAAATAAAATTTATAATGTGTAGTTAGATTTACAACATTAAAGGACATTTTAACACTGAATTTACAATTGCCATTTCTCATTTTCTTTCTTTCTCATTGAATGATGTGAATCTGTTTGGTTGTCCTAATACCTAAGTTATTCTCAGGTTTTAACTTTGGCAACAGCAAGAATTAACTAGAATACTCTAGTAGGCTCTTACAATTTTTTTCAAGCTAATTTTCACCCAATGAACCATAATTTTATGTATTCAGATTTGTCAAAAATATATATAACTTATGTAAAAATTTGATTACTTTACAAAATGAATTCTTTTTTTTAAGATTTTATTTATTTATCTTTAGAGGGAGAGGGAAGGAGAGAGGGAGAGAAATACCAATGTATGGTTGCCTCTCGTGAGTCCCCCGCTGGGAACTGGCCTGCAACCCAGGCATGTGCCCTGACTGGGAATCGAGCCGTGATTGTTTGGTTTGCAGGCCCACGCTCAATCCACTGAGCTACACCAGCCAGGGCCAAAATGAATTCTTACTTTAAGATTTTTCTATCCCTGTCTTTTTTGTTCTGTCTCTTATTGGATAAGTTATATAGTTTCCTAAAGCAGATACTCGAGTCCCTTTTAAAAGACAAATTCCTTAAAAACAGGAGTAGAAAACAGTAGCTTTTGCCTGTTTTTCTTATTTTGTGCTGATTTTTTAAATTCTGGAACATGAACAAGTGCTTATTTTGTTCATGATTCATGTAGATGTAATCCTAAAACCTTTAGTTTAAATTCGGAATATTATAAACAAATAGTACATACTTTCTATGTTATCAGAGGATATTTTAATTCTCTTTTTAACATATATGTTTAAGGCACTATTTTACAAATGCAAAATGTGGTTGCTGAGAGCCATTGTTAATCTGTTGGGTTATTATCTGTTTTGTGTTTGTTAACATAGTTGTTCTATTACTAATATAAGTTTTAACGATAAAATGTTTTCTATCTTAAATGATACAATAAAACTTTAAGTTAAATACATCTATTATAGTTCATCAAAATAACATTCTCTTGATTAACCAAACATCCCCTCTCCTTGTGTTTTTGAGTAACAGCATGCTTCTATGGCTCCTTAATTAAATGTCCTTACCTCACATTTGTCTGACTGGCTTCTGTTTACAGAAATTGTAAACCAATTGAATGCTCTGAGCAGCTTAGATGAAGATCAAGATGACTGCATAAAGCAAGCAAATATGCCTTCAGCTAAATCAGCCAGTTCCTCTGAAGGTCTAAGAGCTTTCTTCCTTTCTTTCTGCTTCTGATTGTCTGTATTTACTGTGACCTGCTCCCTCTTGGCTTCAGTCTGTACTTAGCTGTCAGTTTTGTCTTTGTGCTTTTCCTTGAATGTTTTCTTTGCTAATTTGTAGTACACCAACAGGCAACAACATAACAGTACTTACCATCTTTAGCAAAGCCTTATATCAGGATTCTCATTAGGCAGTGATTTCAAAACATCTTATAAGATAATAATTAGTCATATAACATGGCAATATTTCTTCAGTTAGAGTGTATTTATTGTAATTGTTTTTAAAAATATTTTCTTAGATTAAAACCATTTGAATTATTTATATTTAGGAGAGAAGGATGTTTGAGTAAAAATCTAGTTCAGTACTTTTTTATTAGATCAAATTAAATTCAGAAGGTTTCTATAGTTATTATTTCATAAATTTTCAAGTTAATATGTATATGTTTGTTTTGTTTTATATGAAAATGTTGGTATGCTACAAAATACTTGAATGGCATTCTGCCATCGGTAAAATGCTTTATCTTATTATTTGCAGGTATTATTAGTGTGAATTTTTACAGTTTGAAAATTTCATGAATAATCAAAATTATGCTTTACAGTGAACTAACACATATGTTTATTTTCAGAGCTTATCAACAAACTTAACTTTTTGGATGAAGCAGAAAAGGACTTGGCCACTGTGAATTTAAATCCATTTGGTGATCCTGATGTAGCAGAATTAAATCCTTTTGGAGATCCTGATTCAGAAGGTAGCAAGTTTTTTTCCCCTGTACTTTTAAAGCCTTTATAGAGTCTAATTTTCTGACAGTATTAGGGCAGGAAGAGATTTTTTTTAAGACTCATAAAGTAATTTTGCCCCTAATGATATTGTTGTGTTCAGTGCACTTGCAGTTGATCAGCAGTTTTGGGTACCTTCCACTGAATTTTTAAAGAAAAAGGGAAGTCTTACAAAGACATTTACTTGGAGCTTATTTTTAAGTTTTCTGTTAGTTTGAGCAAATAGTAAAGCACTTTTGTTAGAGATAACAGTTGTTCTCTTATTGGATAAATTCTAAGGTTTCCTAAAGCAAATACTCGAGTTCCCTTAAAAGACATATTCCTTAGAAAACAGAAGTAGAAAATAGTAGTTATGGCCTGTTTTTCTTATTTTGTGTGGATTTTTAAAATTCTAGAACATGAACAAGTATTTTACCTAGTCTCATTAGTTTGGCCTCCCAAGTAAGGTTGGGTTGTGGCACATACTGATACTGATGTGGCAGGGTGGCTTCTCGCTCTGGACACCTCCTCCACCCTCACCCTCAGAGAGTTTGGTGTGTCTGTCTACCTCCCACTCCATGGCTCTGGCTGAAAATTATAGTCAGTGGTGAGAGTAAGTTTTACATGTGAGTAACAGAGCAGAAGGAAGGTTGAGAACCACTGTTGTCATATATACAGCGTAATTGGAAGTAATAAACTTAGGCAATTTTTCCCCCTGGGTCATTTTTCTTATCAAGTAGTTTTGATTTCTTAAAGCCTAGATAAGAGCTGTGGAAGAAATGAGACTTATGTTTAATTAAACTCTTTTTGGTCAAAGTAAATGCAAGGATGATTAACCACTGTTTACATCTTTTAGAGTACTCTTATGAAATCTTCATGACTTTAGAGTTTTGCTGCCACCTGTCATGGTGAAAATGAGGTTATAACTTCAGGATTCTCTCTGTTGGAGCAGCATTATTTTAGAATCTACTTATCTTTCTCTTCTTTTACTTTCTCTTTTCTTATCAGATTATACATTAGTAAATTTAAATTAGGAGATTTTATTTTGTTTGTGAGCTAATTAAATTATGAATGTATTTTAAATCTTAACACTTATAATAAGTTTTAAGGGTAATCTAGTTCAGCTGCCTATTTTCATAGATTAGGAAGCTGAGGCCCAGAGGAATTCAGTGATTTGGAACAAGAAATTTAGGTAAATGGAGGTGGAATTATAGATCAAGAAATTTAGTCAGTGGAGGTGGAGTTGTAGCTAAGATTTCTAATCAAGTACCTTTTTTTGACAATATAGCTTCTCCTTGATTGTGGATACCATCCGAGTATATTGTTTTAAAAATATTACCAAGATATTTTGATACATCAGTATTTGAACTTTCCATTTCAAAATCAAAGAAGTAATTTTTCTAAATATACTAGGTCTCTTTTTTGAGGAATAGAAGGACTAGCAGATACGTCATGTAATATTGTATTTCTGTATAGGAGAGGTTAGCCAACCTGACTCAGAATCTTGACTCATGCTTATATAGAGCCTAGAAAAAAAAAATTGACAAGTATTCTCTTTAAATATACATCTCTTAGACTTTTTGTAGTAAGTATTTTCTATTAGAATACTTACTTTTCTGGAATAAATTTATTTTTATTGATTAAAAACTTGCATCTCCAGTAGCAAAAGTACTTGGGGAAGATAAAAATGTGTTGTAACTGTGTAGTTGCATGATGATAATGATGAAGATGATGATTGCTTTTACAGCTTTAGTTCTCTTATATTCATGATATTCTGTGCTTCAGTGGCTCTTTTAGAAAGTTACTAAGTGTATTTGTTAGCTTTTATATGAAGTAATCTTATCTTAAACCCTTTTTGTTGCCAGTTCTGTCATTTTAAAATCTTGCTCTGTAGCTTGAATATTTTCTTACTTTTGGTTTTGTAACTGATGAATTTTCATGGATCAATTTTTACAGTTCTTTTCCTGAGAGTGAAAATTAAAATTTTATTTCCATTGACCAATTTTGTTAGTTTCTTAAGTGTTTAAGACCTGATATTTGTTAATAAAAAATTCTGTAGGCACAGACTTTGCTGTCTCTCTTCCCTTACTGAGAAAAAAATGCTTCATTTACATTATTACAAAGATTCTAGTGTTGTTAAGTTTAAATATTATCTTGGTCTTTCAAAAGATACACAGCTACTGAGTCTCTTCTCTAGTATAAACTGTATTGAAATTCATTTTTGTATTGATTTATTATGATTTTATGTATTCTCTTTTACACTTTATAATTGCTTCCCCATGGTGTATGGAATTTTAATTGAGTTGTTTTTTTTTTTTTAATTTAAAGATAAAGTAAGTATTCTGGGCTAATGTCTAAAAGTATAGGTAAAAGTAGTATGACTTTAAAATGTAAAAGTCATAAATACATATCAGTCATGAGATTTTTATAATAATCAGATTAAATTGTTTAAAATGTCACTTATGAAGCAGTTGTTTTTGCTGAGAATTTAAGTAACATATTTTCTGCCTCTCTCTTCTAGAATGTTTTGTCAGAGTTGCATGGCATAATTAAAATTACTTTTTAAAAAAAATTTAAAAATTACTTCTAAACTATCCTGTGATTATTGGCTTTCTTCAATTGAGGAAAATATATTTTTTTAAGATTTTATTTATTTATCTTTAGAGGGGAAGGAAAGGAGAGAGGGAGAGAAACATCATTGTATGGCTGCCTTTCTTGCGTCCCCTGCTGGGAACTGGCCTGCAACCCAGGCCTGCAACCCGGGCCTGTGGCCCAGGCAAGATTCGATTGCCCTGACTGGGAATTGAACCTCGATCCTTTGGTTTGCAGGCCCAATCCACTGAGCCACACCAGCCAGGGCCTGAGGAAAATATTTTTATCAGCAAAATCCATGATTAGATTTTGGACAGTTTTATTAAAAATTCTGGTTTTGTTTTAAAATGTTAATAAACATAAAAGAAAAAGAAGAGGCTGGTATTAAGTACTTCACACAAGTTGGAGGACATGATACTATTGGTTGTAGTGCTTTTGTCTTGTGAATCAGAGTTTTGTTTTTAAGAGTACCTTTGTTTTCAAATTCAAATTCATAATCATAAAATTTAGAAGAATTTGGTATAATGTGTCTGTCAGTTTATTGGTATGAGTTTAATATAGTGCTTTCAACCTGAAAATTATATTACTCTTTTGTATTATTAGAGTGTTGATTGGATCCAAGTTATATTTTAAAAAAATCAAACATCTTTTAAAAAGCTCTAAAGATTTACAGTCTTGTAGAATACAAAAACCTGTTCTTTGAAGACTTTGCAAGAACAAATTGAGTGATACGTGGGTATATTTTTGATATTGTCCAAAATGACTTTTTATATCTGTAAGTGGTTTTTGATTGTATAACTAACCAAAGACCATTTCAAAATTTAATCCATTTTATGTTCTTTTAAAAGCATAAATTTATTATGTATAAGTTTGAGGCGGCAAGCTAGTATATTGAATAAAATAGGCAATAATAGAATGTTAGACCTAAAAGAAGGTTAAAATTGTCATATCATAATGCTAATATTATTAGGAACTCCAGAGGCATTCCAAAGATGCCATTTTGGGGAGCATCATACCTGGAAAAGTAGACAAAGATCTTAGATATTACATTTTCTGAATTTAGCCCTTCTGAAATGTGCTAGTGCTTTGACTTTTTCAGCTCCATAGAGTTATTAATTCAATATAGAGTATTTTTGAAAACACTAAAAAATAAGAAAATTTCATATAAAATCAATTGACTGTAATTCATCTGTTGCTGTTATTTTCTAGAACCAACCACTGAAACAGTTTCACCTAAAAAACCAGAAGAATCTTTTTATAATAACAGCTATAATCCCTTCAAAGAGACACAAACTCCACAGTATTTAAACCCATTTGATGAGCCAGAAACCTTTGTAACTATAAAGGATTCTCCTCTCCAGTCTACAAAGAGAAAAAATATAAGACCTGTAGACATGAGCAAGTACCTCTATGCTGATAGTTCTAAAACTGAAGAAGAGGAGTTGGATGAGTAAGTATATTTCATTTTGCTATGATCATAAGTCAGTCTGTATATTAACTACGGGAATCCTTCTGTAATATAACATTTGATGGTAAAATGAGGTCTATTGTAATGTTAATATACAGTTTACAAGTTAGTGTCTATCTCACCCTCATCTGAATTTTATAATCTTGACTCTTATTCTCCCTGCCTTTCTGAGGAAGTATGTTCCTGGAATATCTGATTACATTCTAAAGTGTCTTCCCATAGGAACTATGTTACACGTGGCACTTGGGTATTTTTAATAGATTACTGTATGCATTATACTTCAATATGTTAAGGGTCTATTATGGGAACCAAGTAATCATTTATGATACTGATTTGATGCGAAGATATGTTCAAATACCAAACAATGATATCATAACATTTATAAATTTGGAATTGCCATTTATGTTATTATTCTTACCAGATGAGAGGCTTATTGATCCCAAGCTCAAAATAAATGGTCAGTGTGATTACGGCTGCCATTTGACCAAATCTCGGGTGGGGATAAGAGAAAAGTATACCTACATTGTGTTCTGAAGTTACACAGTGTACTGCCTGTGTGAATGCAGGCTGTGGCCCTGAATGTAGTAAAAAGCAACAAGCAAAACTTCTACTTAGGGCCATGATGAAGTTACACAGACTGGATATAGCTTCTTGTCTTATCTAAAAAATTGAATAGTATATGAAGTAACAGTTTCAACATTGGACACAAATGGCACAGGACAGTGATCCCTGAGAGGAAGAAAGAAAGAAGGTGAGCCCTACAATTGTCCAAGATTTATTCATGGGATTAATAAACAAGTGTGGTAAAATAAGTATTATGAATATACCCCAGATATTCAAGAAGTCAGACGAAAGCATGAGCATGGAGAAGAAAATGTTAGTGAACCTAAGGATATAGCTATAGAAACTATCCAGATTGAAACATAAGCGGGGCAGGGGGGAATGAAAAAAATTAAGGAGAGAATCAATCAGTGAGGTAACTTTAAGCGGGCTAATATATGTGCAGTTGGAGTTCCAAAAGGAGAGAAAAGAGGATAAGGGAAGACAGAAAAAATATTTGAAGAAATAATGGCCAAAAGTTGTAGAAATTAAAAAATAGTAATAAACCTATACAGGTCCAAGAAGCTGAGTGAACCCCAAATATAAGAAACATGAGGAAAATCACAGCAAGACTTTCAACAAAAACAATTCAAGTCAGAAAAAAGTAGGGTGATATTTTTAAAGTACTGAAAGAAAAAACCTATCAACACAAATTTCTATCAATCCCACACACAAAAGGATATTTTCAGATACCTAAAAGCTGCGGTAATCTATTACCATCAGACTTGCTTTGCAAAAAATGTGAAAAAGAAGCTCTTCAGTCAGGAGGAAAATGACACTTACTTGGAGATTTGTTTCTAAACGAAGGAATGAAGAGCACAAGAAATGGCAAATATATTAGTATATATAAAATACTTATTCTTTAAAATATAATTGATTTTAAAGTTCAAATAATAATGTATTCTGTGTTTTATAACATGTATAGAAAATGACAGTCTTAAAAATTAACAGTTATGCCCTGGTCAGGTGGCTTAGTTGGTTGGAATGTCATCTGGTACACCAAAAGGTTGTGGGTTTGATTCCTGCTTGGGGCATGTACTGGAGGCAACTGATTGATGTTTCTCACACTGATGTTTCAGTCTCTTTCTCTCTCAAAGTAATAAACATATCCTTAGGTGAGGGTTAAAAAATAGTAACGAAAAATTGACAATTACGACAATGTAGCATAAACACTGAGAGTAGGAAATTAGAGTGCTGTTGTAAGTTTCTTAAACATGATACTTGAAGATATACTATGTTTTTACAGAATGACCTAATTATTTATGTAGAAAATCATAAGGAATCTTCGAAAAGTTTACCAGAACTAAAAAATAAATTTAGCAACATGATTACAAGATACATGATCAATATACAAATTTTATATAGTTTTTTATAGTAACCATGGAAAATCAGAAATGGAAAAATTTTAAATACCATATATGAAAGCATAAAAAAGCCCTCAGGGATAAATTTGAAGTTGATGTGCAATAACTATATGCTGAAAACAACAAAATACTGCTGAGAGCAATTAAAGAGAGAAATCTAATGGACAAAAATCTATGGCCATGGATTCAAGTTGATCTATACAGTCAGTGCTATCCCAATCAAAATTTTGACATACATTTTTGTAATAACTGCTAAGCTAAATCTAAAATATGTATGGAGATGCAAGTTTCCTAGAATAGTCAGAACAAGTTTGCAAAAGAAGAAAATTGGGGGACTTACATTTCAAGACTCATTAACCAAGGTATTGTCTTAAAGGTAGACATACAGGTGAAAGAAAGAGAATATGAAAGTCTAGAAATAAATCCACACATATATTACCAATTGATTTTTGACAAAGCTAGCAAGGGAAGTTGGTTAGGAAAGGATAATGTTTACAGTAAATGAGCTAGAACAGTAGATTTCCATATTCTCCCTCCCAAACCACCCCC
>PVKM010040809.1:0-13342 GCA_004027735.1 Carollia perspicillata
GATAACCACCTGGACTAAATGTTGATAGAGTCAGCTAGGAAAGGCCACCAAAATTTGCCTGCCAGCGGGAGATCCCACTAATCAGAGACCACTGCTTTGTCTGATTGCGCTAATTGCTAACGGGCCACATTTGCTTCTGTGCCTGGCTTGCTTGCTCGCGCCCATAAAAACCCTTAGTTGTAAGTGTTAGGCGTGACTCTCACTTGCAGCTCCAAGGACCACTGTGTCTCTGGACACGTTCGGAGAGCTCGCCCCTGCGCAGGTAAAACTTTGGCCAATAAAGTAGCATCTTTGAAACCCTGAAAGTCTCCGACATTTGTTCTCGCGGTTGGTGAATGTAACACTGTTCGGTGAGGACTTGCTGAGGCTGCACCCTGGAGCCAGCAAACTCGGAGATCAGGGCTCCCTTGCCCCAAGCTAGTGCCCCGGAGCACCAGTGAGAGCGAGTGAAGAGCGGTGTGTGTTCCAGGGGGTCCCACGAGTCCTTTAAAACTGTTTTGTATCCTGCAAGAAAAGCAGTGTCTTCTAGCCATAAATCAGAAGGTGATACTGAAGTGAAGGCAGGAGAAACTCCTGGGAGTATAATGAACGCAAGTTTGTGCCGTGTCCATTACATCAGAGGTTTGGGCCAGGGATTCTGCGACTGGGGGGCAGTGGGTCACAGAAAACAGGGTGTGCCTCTTACCGTGCTTCCCTGGGCGCTTTGCCTTTATTTCTGGGTCCTCTGCCATCTCCTTTCAGTCCCCACTGTTTATTCATTAATCCATTCGGTCAGTTAGTGTTAATTCCTCCCTGAAGAAGTATTTTTATTTTAAATGGGAAGGCAGGAAGGAGAGGCCAAAACTAATTAAGTATTATTATTGTATCTATTTTATAGATAAGGAAACAGTTTCAGCGAGTTTACTGTCAAGTATTTCTGTATTGGACAGAGCCTGCTCAACTAATATTCAGACAGTAACCTTTACGTGGGCATCAAGGTGTAAGGAAGGCCATTCTGGGGTCTACTTGCCTTCAGATTGTGCAGAGGAAACAACACTGAGTCAGAAGTCCGGGGACCTGCATTCCAGAATTCTTCTCTGCTACTTGTTTTATCTCCTGGAAGCTTTGTTTTCTTATGCAAATGAAGGTAAAATTGTCTTTGTTTTCTTTATTTGTTTTGCTGGCAACTGAAGAGATAATGTATGGGAAAGCATTTTGGTTAACCGTGAGTCAGTGAATCGTTTCGAAGATGTAAAACCAATTCTGTTTTCTATTTGACTCGTGCCCGAATCCCCTTTTTCCCCACCATCTCCTTCTTCCCTGTGGTCTCCATCAACCCGGGAGATTAATTTCTACTTCAAAGAAGGTGGTTTTTACAGCTACTTCCTTAAAACTTGCTGAGATCCTTGAACTGACAAGGGGTGTTTTGTAACAGCGCTGAGTTATCATACCCACGTCCAAATTTATGCCCGATCCCTGCGAAAGGCGCCTCGGCTCCTCAGAGCAGGCACCGGCCCATTATTCTTGCAGCTCTCCAGGCGTAGAATACACACACACCTAGACATGCAGTACACTCATTTAAACTGAGATTGGAAACGGGGGGATAGACAAGACCAGCCATATGGCCAGCGACTCAAGCAGCACCAATAGCAAAATTGCGTTGTGCATCACCGCAGGCTCCGCTGCTCTGCGCCTGCCGCAGAGGGCAAGGTCACCTTAGCAGGTCCTGTCTCACGTTGCCCCATCTCCCCAACCCCTTGCTGCTCCACCCACATACACAGAGCTTCATTGTCCCATGTGTCTGTCTCCTCTCTCACATCAGTCTCGGAGTCTAGTGGTCCCCTCACCCCAGGAGGAAAGCCAGCCCTCCTACCCTGGGAGGGTCATTCAGCCACCTGGCCTTCGCCTGCCCACTCTAAAGGAATGAGCCCCTCTCTCCCCACCCACTGGGCAGGATGACTCGGCAGGGGGAGGGGCAGCCTGCAGTGGCAGGATCCGGTTCGGAAAGCACCGCAGGCTTACACCGGTGACAAACGCTGCCCTTGGATTTGAGCAGAGGCTTTGCTTCAAATTTGCCAAGAGATTTCAATTTAAACAATTTACGACTAGACTATGCTCTATTCCAAGTCTGAAGTAAAGAGGAATGTGTTTATGAAGTTAAATGTATTGAGTGTTTATTAAGTGCCAGGAACTCTCCTAAGTGATTTAAAAGCATTATCTTATTTAATTCTTCCATGAGGTAATTACTATTATGATTCCCATTTTATAGGGGAGGAAAGGAAAACATGGAGAGGTTCAGAAACTTGCCCAAGGGTACATCCTTAGTAAAATTGAAGGGCTGGGATTTGAACTCTGGGTGTTTGGATCAAGAATCTACCTTCTTTACTTCTTCCAAAAGCGATTTTATACTTTATTTTCTGTCTGAATTGTAATTATGGAGTGGACTGTGGTAGAATTCTAAGAAGGCCCCCCTATGAGGCCCCCCACTGGTGCTCGTGTCCTCTCTGAAAGTGTGGGCAGGACCTGTGACTTGCTTCTAAGCAATAGAATTCAGCAAAGGTGACAGGCTGTCAGTCCTGTGATACCGTTATTTGTAAGACTGGTATTAGCAGACAAGAGTGAGAGAGATTCTGTTGCCAGCCGGAGGAAGCACACAGCCATGCACTGGCTATGCAGAGGGCCACATGGCAGGGGCCTGCTGGGGGCCCCTGGGACACCATGACTGCAGCCTCCCGAGAGCCTCAGCAGGGGCCCCGTCCAGCCACGCTGGGCTTCCTAACACACAGAGACTGTAAGATGGTAAGTGTGTGTTGTCTAAACTGGCAAATCTGGGGTAATTTGTTGTGCTGCTGGGAAAACCAACACAGGTGAAGAAGTTTGCCTGAGGTCACATCTTTAGTGGGGTTACAGACCTGGGGTTGAACCCAGTCCTCTGACACAAGAACCACAGTCTAGCCACAGTCTTAGCCACATCTCCATTCTGCCTCCTCCAACGGTGTTTTTATAGGTGTTTTTCTGTTCAATATTGTAATTATTTCTTCAGGTTTCTAAGCTTTAGGAACTCACAGGCCATGACGCCCTTGACAGAAGAGGCCTTAGAGCAGGCTTTTGATACTTTTTCAAAGAGCGCTTCTCCTCTCTGACTTTCTTTTGTTGTTGCTGACAACACTGCCAGTGGCACGGGTCCCGGTCGGCGGCCCTTCCAGACCGGCCTGCACACTCGCAGTATCTGCAGACGTCTGTGGGTCTGCGTGTGCCCGGCATCTATACTTCCGAACCCCTACATGACATAATGCTATCTAGTAAGGAAATCGGATCTCTGTGAAAAAAGCCATGAAGAATTTTGATGTAGGGAAATGTAGAATGGAAGAAGGATGTTCAGTGCACTTAGCTGTGGGAGCAAAGTAAAGAGACCAACCGTGAAAGAAAAACGACCAGGGTAAAGGGCCATTTCTGCCCCCACATAGGATGTCAGACCCCTTGTGAAGATTGATCTCATGGTCCTTGCCCTTGAGTCCAGTTGGAATCAGTGACATAGTTTTCAGGGCCCAATGCCAGATCAAAAGGCAGGGCCCCTCATTCAGAAGATGGTGACCACGTGGCTCTCTGAGCACGGGCCCATGTGACTGCAGAGGATGCCCACCCAGGAAGCCAGCCCCGGGCACGGTTCACATAAATTCTGAGCAATATTGGGACTCGTGGTGTTATTATTAGACACCTACTGTTATTGTGATAACTCTTTTTTCTCTCTGTGCTTCTTACCTACATATTCAAAAAGCTTTCAAGCTGATTTTTAGGCTCTACTCTATGTTGCCCATCCCATCCCTTCGGCCCTTGGCTACACAGGGATGTTTAATTTGTGAGGTAGGGAAGGCTCTTGTCTCCTTGTTCTACAGATCAGAGAATTTAATAGCAAAAATGATCAAAGTCATACAGGAAATGTGGTTCCCGTATCTCTGCATCTCCTTCTAATGGGATCACACAGCTAAGTGAGGGCAGATTCCCCATTCTTGTTGTAACTTTTTTGCCTCCACCCTGCACCCCAGCCCAGTGTCCTCATGTGTGTTACCCTCCGGGTGGTGTCTTGGGACATACTGATTCTTTATAAGATTGGTTGAAATGTATTGGTAAATCCCAGGGAAGAGACTTTTGTGGGGATGAAGAGAGGGAGCAGAGTTTTAAGTGAAAATGACTTTGTAGGAGGTGACTTGTTTCAGAAGCAATCCAGCATTCCAGTTCGGGTCTTCTTCTTGCCAACCCTTATTTCTCTGTCTCTTCTGTCCAGACATGGGTGAAAGGATTGGGCGTTGCTCCTGTCACAAGCCATGTCCTTAAGTCCTGTGGCAGCTCCTTCTATGAACATTCTGACTATGTTATGTTCTGTTATGTTATGTTATATTATGTTATGTTATGAGGGGAATAACCTTCCCCTATGTTATGAGGGGAATTTGGAGATTTAAGACATCAGATAGAGGGCATTAGATCTTTCCTATCCCTTCACATCACCTGAAGCCTAGCTGTGCTCAATCACCTTGCTGTCAAGGCAAGTGGTGATTCAACCTTGAAAGTGTTCCTTTCACAAGACTTTCACAACACGACATTCCCTCCATCTATGGGTGGGGATCACTTGTGCATCAAACACCAAATAAATCAAATGTGGTTTGCTGATCTCATATTTCTTTCATTTTTTTGTTCATTCAAAGTTCCGTTTGAGGGAAACCAGAGAACAAAATGGAGAAAGATAGTGAGGGCACTTGTAGTAGTCATTTCTAACACATGGCCAATTGGTGTCTCATACTTTTGAAATTCTGCCATCAAAGAGGATGCCTTCAAGATAAACCATAGGGATGATCAGATAAATTCTGCAATAGAAACCATCATTTTGTTTTGCTTTGTGTGTGTTTTAACCACAAGTATTTATTGATGGATTGGAGAACACAGCTTTAACAGCACAAGAAGGCACAACTATGGATTGGCATGTTGCTGCTGGTCTCCTTTGTTATTGATTCACCTGCTTACGCCCAGGCTGCCTTCGGTTTTCTTTAGTTCCTTTTAATTCTTCATTCCATGATCAGCATAATCTATGGTTTTAGCTTTCCTCCTGTTTCCAACCCTATTTGGACAACTATTTAATTTCTTCACATATTGCATAATTACAGTCATTGTGTGGTGAAGTCCATTTCTGAAGTTTTAAATTATTAGAATAATTTAAGCCAAGCTATTCCTTTCTGGAAGAGGAAAATCAAGGTACCACAGTTTTTAGGATAACATGGCAATCTCCAGCAGGTCTGCAGCTGGGACTTATGGCTTCTAATTGTGCAGCTTCTGCTCTTTCTGCACACGGAGCAACCCCTTTCTCTGCCAAGTCATGTATCATAGGCTGCTAGCTGTGACCTCAGATAGTTTTTCTTCCACAGTTGCCCTTGGTCCTAAGATATGTCATCTTTCCCCAGTTGTGCCCAATGGACTTCAAAGGCCACCATTACACCTGAGTCTTACTTCTTGGATTCATCTTCTTTCTCTTTCCTTGGTCAGCTTCCTCTTTTCACAGGTGTGGGTATATAGTAGTGTTGGTGCATGCTAACTAGTTCCAATTCATTTATCCCTTCTCAACGTTTTACCTTTATTGATATTCAACCATTAATATTACAAAAATTCTTGCCTGAACACTTTCTAAGTATTTAAGACCCAGCATCTTTAAAATATCGTTAAAAAGCCCTTCTTTCCTCCCATTCCATCCAACCTCTTCTGGCCTCTGCTTTCCAGTGAACCACTACCCTCAAATGCTGAGCAATAATGATCATCTCTATTCTAGAATCTGTCTTGTTGTCCCTACATTTTACCTTGAAAGCATCCTCCTTCATGGTAGGCTTCCAAAAGATGAGACACCAGTTCACTATGGGTTAGAAATGACTCTTAATAGAAATTAAAATTAGGTCTGCAAGTGTCCAGGCTATCTCTATTTTGTTCCCCTCTTTCCCTCAAATGGAAGCTTTGAATGAGAAAAACTATGAAAGAAATGTGAGATCAGGAAACTACATTTGATTTATTGGTGTTTGATGCACAAATGATCTCGACCCATGGATGAAAGGAATGTCATCTTGTGAAAGAAACACATGTCTGTCACTGCTCTCTCCCTCCTAGCCTAGCTCTGGGACTTGGAGGGACTTAGCCCCACAGTTGTGTCATTTCATAAGGTTTAATAATATTCCAAAGTAGATCCGCTAGGTCAGATGAATAGCTGTCCCTAGTCAAGGCTGGCAGTGTTTACCCGTGATGAGGCTCTGTGCCCTGTGACAGGGAGAAGGGAGGAGAAACTTCCAGAGCTGCTATCCACCTGATACCTGAAAGAGTAAGGTTTAGGAATCAGAGGGAAAGTTGAAATCGAGGGCCAATGGCCATTGAAACACCATAGTGACTGCCAGAGACTTGTGTGTGGAAGCATATTAATGCCAAATGAGACCAGCGGGATGTGTCATTTGCTGGATGGTGTGTCAGAAAGCTGTTCAGAGGTAGGTAATAGACATTATGCAAACCTCAGTTGGTGGTGTCTCTAAACTGTCTTGTCTTTAGTTTCCCTATTATTCTACATAATCCAAGTTCTTAACTTACTCTTCCTTTTTTTCCCCCTTTAATTGTCTACCCTACTTCTTTTATTCCTTCTGCATGAACCTTGTCCAGTAAGTCAGTGAAGTGCAGTTAGGCACATCTGTGCTGAAACCTAATTGGCCAGAATGCTGATGTGTCCACGGCTTTACTCAGTGGGGACAACGCAGGCCAGAGGTTGATTCTATACGTTTGTATAAGTTGTGGTGTGTGTGTGTGTGTGTGTGTTGCAGGATTGGCTGCAAGCCTTTGATAACAAATAGAATAATACTGTTTATATTCACATGGGGAAAGACTTGACTATCAGAAATGAGTTCTTCACAGCATAATTACAGCTTGCTCTGGTGAACAATGAAGATATAATCAGTGCACCTATTTGTCCTTCTGGATTCCAGCTGCTAAAGCAATTTCTTTTTCACAGAACTTACGATTTTGTGGTTCTTGTGAAAATCCACCGTTTCCCTCCTGAAATCCTGTGAGATGGAGCTCGCCAGAGGAAACACTGTGAAAAACAGCCTGGTTCCTGCATTTCCGTGAAATTAGGCAGATCATATTTCCAAGCGCTGCCATCCTGATTGCATGTTTGTTTAAAATGACAGTTGATGTTGTGTATCTCTTTCATTAGGGAGGCTCAACGATCTTGACATTATTAACTAACTGCAGCACTTGCTGCATATAAACACTAATCCACAGAGACATCTCAGATGGTACTTGAAGAAAAATAAGGCTCTTGGAACGTGAGAAACCAACAGAAGGATCTTGGCCATATTTGCAATTTGGCAGGTGTATTATTAGCCATTCATAAGTAAAAGCCATTTTCTATGCAGCCTAAACACCAAGATTCAGAGGGCAAACATTCACATCTGGGTTCAAACACTTAAAGCGGCTGAATCAAGTGGAGGGGAAACTGGGGACTTGTGGAGGAGAGAAGGCTGGTTGGTTTTCTCGTCTCTTGTTCTTTGAGCCCTGGCTGCATAAACACCTAATGCTGGATAATGAATCACAGGCAGACAGAAATGATTACTTGTTTTGTAGACATTTTGAATTGTATAGCACACTGAAGACTTGATTCTAAATGATCAGAATTTGGTGGGCTGGTGGACCTGGATAGAATTTTGGTGTTTAGGATTCTCATCAGGCATTTAATTTAGAGTCTATGTAGCCTGTTGCCCCCTGGGGATTTGTCCCCTTTAATACTTCTTTTTTTAAAAATTTTATTTATTTATCTTTAGAAGGGAAGGGTTAGGGAGAGAAATATCAATGTATGGTTGCCTTTTGTGTGTCCCCTGCTGGGAACTGGCCTGCAACCCAGGCATGTGCCCTGACTGGGAATCGAACTGCGATCCTTTGCTTCACAGGCCCGCACTCAATCCACTGAGCTACACCAGCCAGGGCCCCTTTAATACTTCTGACACCCTTCATGAGAGGCCTCTGTGGTGGGGCAAAGTGGTGACGCTCAGTTCTCTTCATCAGACTCATCTGTGGTGCTTCCTTCTGGACTGAGTGCTTGCCTCCTCATGTCCTCTGCCTTGCTGCCTGGGAGGAGATTCCAACAAGGCCTTTGCTCCTGCCCATTTCCTGCCTTGTCATCTCCCTGCTCAGCTGTGACCAAGCCTATCCCATTCAGTTCCTGGCCTTGGTCTGGGGACAGGTCTACACACTTCTCCCTAGCCACCTAGCCCCCAACACTGGCCACCTGTCCTCTTGGAGGGCTTCCCAGAGAAGCTCACAAGCATGCTGCATTCTTCAATACTTGATCCAGAATTAACTGCTGACCTCCTGTGGTCCATGGTGGTTCTGTGCAGATCTGTTTCTGGCAAAGACATCTGTCCCTCAGTCCTATTCTTACGTCTGGAATGGTACCAATGGTAGGACAATAATGATTCTTGTTGGAAGAAAGGATTGAGGTAAAGGAGTAAAGTTATGTTTAGGTTTATCTAAAAAGGGGAATAATCTTGGAATCTTAACATTATTGCTTTCACTCTCCTTACTCTTCTTTTCCTCTTCCCCACAGAAGTCATTAATTTACCTTGTTGATACTTCAGAAGGGGAAATGGGAGGGTGGGGAGGACGTTCTTGCCCAGATAAGGGCTCCTGAAACCACCGTATACCACATGGGGCAGTAGAGAGTCTATTGTAGATTAATAAACTCTATAATTGCCTTGACCACCTCTGATGGTTTTAATGCACACTTCACTAAACTCTTGAAATGCTAGTTCAAAGCCAGGTAAGAAAGTAAGAAAGTTTGCTAGTAAGAAAGCTCAGTTTTTGAGAACTTGCATTATATTTTTAGTTCATCCTGGAAATTGTAATACCCATATCCATAGAAAGGGATTTTCTTTTTCTGGTTTGCCCAGGACAATTCCAGTTTACATCCAAAGTCCTGTGATAATTATTCATAGCACCTTCTTTTACTTTCAGAAATATTCTGATTTAGATAAGTTATGTGGTCTTCTTACCGATAGGTTCCTTGGTGCCTTTAATGGCCTTATACCCCATGTGAACCCAGTTGTGGGAGTGACAGGTAAGAGCAACAGTCAAAACTTAAGGTAAATGATTTTTATGTCCAAATGAATGGTTTGGAAAGTAAGTTTGGAAAGAGAACAGGTTAAGAAAAATAAGAATATATAACCAAACCAAATACTAGAGATAGAGGAGAAGCGACACAAACTAGGAGGTTCCAAGGAAGTAAAACTTGGGAATCCCCCAGAGGTGAGAGTGAGTAGGGAAAGAGCCTTTCATGGCCACTGCTCTTGGGTGGAAAGAGAGTAATCTTTGCCTCTAGGGGCTTGAGACATTAAAGTATTTATTAATCAGGATCCTTTGATTTTTCTTCCTAGACCCGTGTCCCTTCTCTTCTCTCAAGGGTCTATATGGGTAACGGGCCAACCAGGCCCCTTTTCAGTGAAAGTGGTGACATGTTCTTTTTGTTTTCCAAAGTACTCTTGTGGGATTGTCAATTTCTTGAACAAGAGAGTCAAACTGGTGTTTGATCAGACAGGGGAAACCCACCATCTGTCATCGGCCCTTTGTCCTTCTGGAAAATTACTGAACTGCAGTATATCAAAACTATACACAAACAAAAATCAATTGCCTGAGATTCCAGCTCTGACCACAAAGTCAATGAGAATGACAAGGATAAATTTGTTTTTCCCTTAAATGCTCTCAGAACAAAAATGGAATGGAACTCAAATATGGAGATATGTCTAGAGGGGCATCTGAAGATTAAGGATAAAGAAGAAATGGGAGAATCCAAAGAAGAAGGTATGGTCAAGGAAAGAAAAAAAATAGATATGCTAGAAATTAACAACAATAACAACAAAAAACCCCCATGAACTCTCCTTCCCTGAAATATTATATAAGCTAACTTTTTAAGAGAGAGTGAGAGAGAAACATTGATTCTGTTGTTTCACCTATTTATACAGTCATTGACTGCTTCTTGTATGTGCCGTGACAGGGGATCAAACCCACAACCTTGGCGTATTTGGATGATGCTCTAACCAACGGAGCTGCTCCCTGGCCAGGGCCTTCACTTGTAACTCAAGGATAGAACAGAATAAAGAGGCAATTGCTAATAGCTCTGTTATACTTGCCACAAGATCGTAAATGAGCAGATTAAAGCCCTATAGGACAGAGTGCAGAATCAGCACATTTTGGCAAGGTAATAATGATGATGTTAATGTTAAAAATAGTAATAATACCTAATTCTTATTAAGCTCTTAAGATGTGTCTGGCATTTTTGAAGTTCATTATGTTTGTTTATTCACTTAAGTTTTACAACTATTCTATGGCATGGGTCCTATTATTATTTTTATTTAAAAATGAGGAAACAGGCACAGAATGGCTATGTTAACTGTGCAGGTCAGGAAAGGTGTGAATGGTAAGGCAGATCTGAGACTTAGGACAATTGATTGGGAATGGAAATGAAAGGAAGTTTCTGATTACATCCAAGATTCAAAGCATGAAGGGAGGAACATTGTGGAAATATTCCAGAGGCTGAATATAGAAAAAAGGCACCTCCATCACTCATGTATATTCAGGAAAGAAACCAAAATCCATACTAGTGAGTGAAGAGAATGGTTACCAGATATGTCTTTTAGTTAGGTTTATAATTAATTCAATCTATTCCCTTAATATTCATTATATAGGCTGGGGTAAAAGTAGGTTTACAGTTGTGAGTCTGCAAAAACAGTTTATTCTTGTATTATTATTTATTAATTGTTGTATTATTTTCAGTATGAACAACTGTAAACCTACTTTAGCCCCACCCTGTATATATGATATATGAACCTGCTACATTATAATTATAATATTTTTATAAGCATGCTTGCCTGATTATTTATCATGGGCCTTGCAGATACGAAGGATAGGTCAGACAACAATATTTTATGAAAATAATTATCTAGAGAAATTTGTGAAAGATGATATAAAGGACAGGAACTCATGGGGAAGGATGTGTGTCTCACAGGTAGGAGGGCATTCATCCAAGCTCTGACTGCAGAGTGAGCCCAAGACAACGAATTATAGGAAAATTATTTGAAGTGAAGCTGATCACTTTTTTCCTAATTTTCTACTATCTTAGTGTATTATTACTAAAGCAATTCTAAAGTATCTCTTCTCTCAAGAAGCTTATAATCTACCTGGGGAAACTAGATTTGTATAAAAATGTATGTGGTAATATTCAGTCCAGGTAGACTATAGACTTTGTGAAGTCAAGGACTGTATTATCTCAAGTTAAAGGAAATCCAACTAAAGGTAGTTTGACTGAGAAGACGTTTATGAACTCCCAGAACAAAGAGTACAGCTAGGGTGTGGCTGTGTTGATTAATTTGCTGCTTTAAAGGCATGCCAGAGCTTCAGAATCCACTTTTCTATGATTTTCTGGGCTTTCCCCTCCTGAGTGCAAGATGGCTGCTGCAATTCCAGGAATCACAGACAACGATGGTGCAGAGACCAAAAGGAAAATATTTGTATTTTTGTTTCTCTTTTAAGAATATGGGACCTTCCAAAATTTTCTCAACCTTACCAACCTTCATCAATCATAGACCAAATTTGACTCATATGCCCAGAATGTTCCGATAACTTGGCAAAGCAGAATGAAGTTGCTGGGATGGCTTAGACCAGCAGGCCTCAAACTGTGGCTCGTGGAAGGGCGAGGCTCTCCAGGATCCTTTCAGAGAGTTAGCAAAATCGAACTATTTTTGTAATAGTGCTGAAGTACGATTGGTCTCTTAAACTGCGCAGGCGCCTGCAGTTACAGTGCAGAGCGACGGTGGGTGAAACCACCAGCAACTCAGCGTGAACTAAAGGGAAGTCGCGGGTTGCACAGGAGCCACTGTTCTCGCTGCTGCCACGAGCTCGTTGTGAAGAAAAAGGCCAGTGTCACTAAAAAATGTCCTTGATGAAGCAGTCAAAATGACTAATTACATTAGATCTCGGCCCTTAAATACTTCCTAAAGATGCTCTGTGCGACACGCTGGGACGTGCACATAAAGAATGTCTGCTGCTCTCCTACGCAGGCAGTCGTCTGGAGGCGTCAACAGGCGTGGCCATTTGAGTAGAAACCCGAAGGATCACAGAACAGCGTCTTTGCGGGAGAGAACCACAGGCTGTGGTTATTGGGGCTGGCGGACTTGGCAGAAACGTTCCCTCAAATGAAACATCACTTCAAAAAACAACAACAAAACTGGCAGCGTTTGTTGCCAATGATAAAATGAAAATTAGAGTTTTGTAAAAACCTGTATCTGCTACCATCCGCTTGACAGTTTCCCAATACTTAAAGACATTGCTGATGAAATTAGAGGTGATCCTAACAAAGGCTTGTTTTTTTAAAAAATATTCTAGGGTGAAATAAGTCAACATTTGGAAGGTCTGCATAATTTAATGAACCAGAATTTTCCAAATGAGCAAAGCATGTTATTATAAAAGTCTACATGGGTAAATGACCCACTCAAAGAACAAGATGAATCAATGGATTTTAGTGCAATAAAACTTGGTTTAGGTCCCAATAAACCTGGTTTAAGACTGTACATTGCAACTAAGCTTGAAGAAACCACCACTTACAAGCTTTAGAACATCAAAGAAGAATATTCACAATTATCTGAAAAGGAAATACGCCTCTCTTTTTAAAATTATATACCCGTGTAATTAAAAGCTAAATTTCCTTCATGTACTTCAACCAAAACAAATATGACAACAGATTGACTGTAGAAGCAGAGACAGAAATGCAGCTGTCTTCTATTAAGCCATACATTAAAGACATTTACAAAAGTGTAAACCAATGCCACTTGTCTCACCAAATTGTTTTGGAACATGAAGGTTTTTTTCATTAAAAGTATGTTATTTATGTTAGTGTATACTGATTTATTATTGCTCTCTTAGAACACATTTATAAACAAATATTTAAAAGTTTCTCAATTTAAAATTCTATTATAGTTAATAGATATAATCCACATAAACAAAACTCTTTGAGGTCCTCAATTACTCTGAAAAGTGTAAACAGATCCTGAGGCCAAAAAGTTTGGGAAATGCAGGTTTAAAGAGACACAATTCGCCCCTGGGTTTGGAAGAGACCCAGTCCGCATGGAAGCACATGGCTACCGGAGCCCTGGACCAGTTAGAAATCCTATTAGGAAGGAACAGATGGAGGTTGGGTGGTCACGCAGTGTTTGCCACAGGGGTCATCACGTGAGAAATGGAAAGAGGAAGTATCAGTGACTCTTTCAAGGAGAGAAGACCATGGCTCAAGGGAGGAGAC
>PVKM010040810.1:0-13336 GCA_004027735.1 Carollia perspicillata
GGTTGGTGGATGCAACAAATAGAATGTCTCCTGAGGAACAGGTGAAGGAACAATGTTTCCATTCAATGAGGATGAAGGAGCAGATGTGCTCACTCCTGTGGTGATGCTGGTTTGTGGTTCTTTGGTGGGCCAAGTCCTCTCAGTGTGATGGCTCTCTGAAGATGCTCCTGTGTGCTGAGTAGAAATTCTGGAAGAAGTTGCCATTGCTTGTTTATTTAGTTCAGTTTTCACTGAGTCTGTGAAGATGACTGGAGTGGTATTTGTATCTACAGAATGTGTCATGTCATCTAATTTTTTTGTATTGGTTTCTGTTGAAGTTGTTACCTTTAACAAATATGCTGTCGTGGGTGTTGTGTGGCTCACACTAAAAGGAGATGTATTGTGAGGAACGTTCATTGTTGTAGTTTGAGGTATTGAGCTGGCATTTCCTTTAAATTAAGAGATAAAGACACATGAGATACTACTTTTGTGTAACTGGGTAGTTTATAACTTGATTATTTTGCACCTAGGTAATTCTGTATTGTGGTGCTCCAGATTGTGTGGCTGTAAGGATTTACATATTTAACCATAGCTGATATTTCTAGCAACACAGGTGGCACCTAATCATAAGTAATTGTGCAGTGAATAGCTTTGCAGTATCTTTTTGTCTCCATTAGCAATTATTTTAGAATGATGATAATGAAAACATTTTTAGTGTACCTCCTAGTTTTCCCATATAAGGCATTAATAGCCAAGAACATATACTTCAGTCTCAGAATGGTGTTCAAATCATAATACACATGCATTTCATGTGACCAAGAAAATTAAAAAATTTTGCATCTACTCTATACACATTTATTTAATAGTATAATGGGCACAAGTAGCTCTCTCTCTCTCTCTCTCTCTCTCTCCATACAGCTTTTTTTCTGATCCTTATTCCAGTTTCTATTTCTGCCAGTTTTTTTTCTGTTGGTCTTGTAATATCATTCCCCAAAACCTCCCAGTTTTTACTTCCATTGATAATCTTGTGACCTTATGTCCTTAATTTCTCTCTACTACTTCACTTGAAATGCCCTGAAACTTTCTAGCCTATTACGACCTTCTCTGAACAGAGAGAGAGAAGGAAAGTTGTGAAGTATATATTTGAATGCCCAACATACCAAAATACATGCACTGTTCATGGTACATGTGAACAACTTGTACTGTCATAATCAACTTTGGTTTCAATTTAAAGCACTTTAGGGTGTACCCAATAACACAAGAAATGTATAAAGACTCAAATTTAAAGTGAATCGGCTTTCTCTGGAATAATGTGGGGTTTCTTTGAGGGGCATACGCCTTGTCTTACATTAAGATATATAGTTATTTTTATTTCATTTTACTTCCCCTGAGGACTTTCTCTGTGGCAGACCCTCTACCTCCAACCCAGAACTTCCCTTTCCTATATCATTTTTTCTTTTTATTGAGAGTAAATTTTGTTTACTTTTCAGAATCATGTGAGGGACTGATGTCAGGACAATCTGCTTTTTACAAACCTCAGCAAGCTTACAATTCCTCAGGGCACCACCACCTTGCAATTCCCAGGAAAACCATGAATAGGTGAGGTGCAGAGCCCACAGAGCCAGTGGCCCAAACTACTTTTAGAATCCCACAAAACTGTTTTTATGTTCTTTTCTTTCACAATCAGAAGGAAAAAATAATGTAATAATAATGAACATATAATAATGAATCCAGCCTTGATTGCTTTAGTCTTTAGGCCAACACAACCATAAAACATAATTTAAGTAATTATTTTACCAGAGAAAGGGGCCTAGAAAAGCAAAAGTACCTAGGTTCCATGGAAGGCATTGTGTGGCCCTCTTGCCAGATGGCCTAAACAAGAGTTTAGACACACTAATAAAGATACAGATATATAAACATCCAATCATTACATTGTACATTTGAAACTAATATAACATTATATGTCAATTGTAAGCTAATTAAAAACAGGCTTAGTAGTATAAGTTCACTGATGACAATCTAATTGTTTTATATTTCACATTAGTTTGTGTACCTTGTTTTGATTTTCCCCAAAACTATATTTACCTTCAGAAAAAGTTTACTTAACTCCAGAGCCAATTTTTTGACTCACCTGTTATGTCAATGCTAAAGTTTTCCCCATACAGTTATTGAAATATAACAATGAATCCAGTTTTAATAAATTTGTAATATGTGGTTCTTTACTAAAAACTTTTTTTTCTGCTTGTCAAGAGATGTTCTCTCAAGAATTATGAACATCAAGCCATGGCTGGTGTAGCTCAATAGATTGAGTGTGGGCCTGTGAACAAAGGGGTCACTGGTTTGAATCCCAATTCTTGGTTGGGGCACACGCTGGGTTGCAGACCAGGTCCCCAGGGTGTGCAACCCCCGGGGCGTGCAACCACCAGGTGCGGGGCGTGCGATAGGCAACCACCCATTGATGTTTCTCTCCCTCTCTCCCTCCCTTCCCTTCTCTCCAGAAATAAATAAATAAAATCTTTTAAAATAAAAAAAAGAATTATGAACATCAAGGCTAAGACACTGCTCCTTTTTTTGAAGGGAGTTTTTTTCTGAAAGGTTTCAAACTACTTAAATGGAAGAAGGAGATTTTTCATAATTAGCCAATTTCAAATATTCAGAGCATTAATAAGGTTACTATTTAGTAGAAAGTGCCTCTCTGGTGTTTGAGGGTTCAGGTGCATACATTTAGGACTCAAAAGTAAATTTGTCAACTACATACTCTAATTCTTTTTATATCATATAACATGACCCTGACCAGGTAGCATCATCCTGTGCACCAAAAGATTGGGTTCAACCCCCACCATCTGGGGTGTGTGTGGGAGGCAACTGATGGATGTTTCTCTCTCACATAGATGTCTGTCTGTCTGTCTCTCTCACTTTCGCTCTCTCTCTCTCCCCCACTCTACTTTCTCTCTATATAAAAAAATCAATGAAGACCTGGCTGGTGTAGCTCAGTGGATTGAGCACGGGCCTGTGAAGCGAAGGGTCACAGGTTCGATTCCCAGTCAGGGCACATGCCTGGGTTGCAGGCCAGGTCCCCAGTAGGGGACATATAAAAGGGAACCACACATTGATGTTTCTCTCCCACTCTTTCTCCTTCCCTTCCCCTCTCTCTAAAAATAAATAAAATATTTTAAAATCAATGAAAACATACATTTGGGGGAGTATTAAAAATAACAATGATGATAATAAAAAATAAAAACCTGCTCTGGGTACAAAGTTTAGACATGCCTGGAGGAAAGCTTAAAGGGAAAATTCTGCAATAAAGAGTAAGAGGTGGAGAATTCAAAAAGGTATATGCACCCTGTGTTCATTGCAGCATTATTTAGAGTAGCCAATATATGGAAGCAACTGAAGTGTCCATTGATAGATGACTGGATAAAGAAATGGTATGTACATATAAATGGACTATTACTCAACCATAAAAAGAATGAAATCTTACTATTTGTGACAACATGGGTAGACCTAGAACGTATTATGCTAAGTGAAATAAATCAGAGAAAGACAAATACCATATGATTTCAATTGTATGTGGAATCTAAGAAACAAAATAAATGAACAAACAGAAACAGACTCAGATATAGACAACAAACTGATGGTCACCAGGAGGAAGGGGGTTAGGAGGGTGGGTCAAAAAGGTGAAGGAATTAAAAAGTATGAACTGGCAGTTACAAAACAGTCACAGGCATGTAAAGTACAGCATAGGGAATGTGGTCAATAATATTCTAGTAAGTATGTATGGTGTCAGGTGGGTACTAGAATTATCTGGGGGGTCACTTCCTAACTTATATAAATGTCTAAACACTATGCTGTACACCTGAAACTAATATAATATTGAATGTCAACTGTAATTTTAAAAAAAACTTTTTTTAAGTACTAGGCCTTGGCTATGTAGGTCAATAGGTCAGAGCAGGGGTCCCCAATCCCTGGGCTGCAGACTGGTACCAGTCTATGGCCTGCTAGGAACTGGGCCATACAGCATGAGGTGAGCAGCAGCAATCGAGTTAAGCTTTGCTCACTTAACCTCCTGTCTCCCCCAACTCTGACCCTCTATATTCCATGAAGGAAAAAATTGTTTTCCATGAAACCAGTCCCTGGTGCCACAAAGGTTGGATACCTCTGGGTTATAGTGTCATCTTGATACAACAAGATTGTGGATTCAATCCTAGGTCAGGACACGTATAAGAATCTACCAATGAATGCATAAGTGGGTGGAAT
Source organism: Carollia perspicillata (assembly GCA_004027735.1). NCBI lineage: Eukaryota > Metazoa > Chordata > Mammalia > Chiroptera > Phyllostomidae > Carollia > Carollia perspicillata. The sequence continues at coordinate 4,237 of PVKM010040810.1, forward strand.
AGCAAATCAATATTTTCTCTCTCTTATTAAAAATCAATAAATTAACAACAACAACAAAAAAAAAAAAAACACTAAGAATGGAAGTGCAGGATTTTCAAAGGATGAGGCTCCTGATCAGGGTTGCTTCAAATTAAAAAAAAAAAATCCAGGAATATAACAACTCGTGGCTGTCTTTCTTGTGAGGAAGAAGTCAAGGTTAGACTACAAAGGTGATTAGACTATTTAAAACTCTGTGGTGGGAGGAAGTGTTAGCTCTTTCAACCTGAATCATAGCATTTTTTTTAAAAGCAAATTAAGTTTCCACCCCCCCTTTTTTATTCATTTCTAATATTTGTCCCAATCTAGCAGAAACCTAAGTAGGTGCACAAACTCTAGCCCTGGTGACATCGTAACCTGATATTAATTTAATTGATCATTTTTTTCCAGTTAATTTTCTAGGCAGAATATTTAAATACCAATGTGTTTTGTTTAAAATGTTTGAGTGCACTCAAACTAGCTACAGACAAAGCCTGAGCCACCTCTAATTTATTAAAAATAAGTGACTCACTTCTAAACTCAATTAATAATTACTAACTACAGGAGACACACTATTCAGCTGGTGTTCACAAATGCATGGTTTGAGCTTCAGAATGTGTTAGGAGAAACTTAGTCCCTACTTAACCCAAAATAACTCTGTTTCAACTTTAAAAGGGAACTTCCTTTTTTAAAAAAATTATTTTATTGTCTCAGTGGATTGAGTGCAGGCCTGCGAACCAAAGCATCACCGGTTTGATTCCCAGTCAGGGCACATTCCTGGGTTGCAGGCCATATCCCCAGTATGGGGTGTGCTAGAGGCAACCATACATTGATATTTCACTCCCTCTCTTCCTCCCTCCCTTCTCCATCTCTCTAAAAATAAATAAATAAAATCTTTTAAAAATTATTTTGTTGTTCAATTACAGTTATCTGCTTCTCCCCCCCCCACCGCTCTCCCCCACCCCAGCCAAACTCACCTTCCTCCCTTGCTTCCACCCTCCCCTTTGGTCTTTGTCCATGTGTCCTTTACAGTAGTTCCTGAAAAGAACTCCCTTTATTTGGAATAATGAGTAGCTTTGTTTAAGGGATAGCAAATTCTGGGCCTGCCCTCTACTTAATGGAGTTTCAAAACAGTTTCTCCAGATAAAGTTTAGATTGGAAAACATTCACTATGCAATTAGTATTAACCTTATTTCATTCTCTTCAGAACATAAACAGGAGCAATGGTCTATCATCTGTATTTGAGTAACCAGACAAAAGCTACTGACATGCCAAATATACTAAACTATTATAGATTCTTGACAAGTAGCATCTTTTCAGAGCCTACATCATCTCTGTAAAAATCAATATCAGCAGCAAAATTTTCTTGACAGCACAGTCCAATTTTTAAGTAAAGACTTTTGCTTGTTTATAAAAGTGATACAGCTCTATTTTCCAGCAATATGGGAGAAGAGGTAAGCCTTTAACTACAAAACCTGCAAATGCCAGATAACGTACAACAATTTTTTTCTAAATGCAGAGCTGAGATCAGAAGAAAGAAAGGGAAACACGCAGACCTGAAGGAGCTGAAAACTAAGATGGTAAGTTAGTGCTCTCACAGGATCTGCAGATTTCTGGGATTTCGTGTTTAGGGTTTTAAGGACCATATGGGGAAAGGAGACACTGACCTTAAATCAGGACAGTATGAATTGAATATTTTCTGCATAAAGCTGGAACCCTCAGTTATAAGGTAAGCTAGAAACATCAGGAAGAAATAAGAAAAAGATAGATGAATGAAGGACCTAATTAAGAAAAGAACTGAAGTCAATAATATAAAAACAACTGAACATCAAATTAATAAAGTTAAAAGTTGGTTCTTTGAAGATAAAAATCAATCTTATTTCTTATTTCATCTATCTTTTTCTTATTTCTTATTTCTTATTTTCTTAATTAACCTTACCAGAGGTTGTCTATTTCTTTGAAGATAAAATAGACAACCTCTGGTAAGGTTAATTAAGAAAAAGAAGAAAGAAAAGAAGGAAGGGAGGGAAGAAGGAAGGAAGGAGATAAAGATTAGGGCAGAGATAAATGAAATAGAGATGAGAAAAGCAATAGAGAAAATCAGTGAAACCAAAAATTAGTTCTTTGAAAAGATCAACAAAATTGACAAAATTTTAGCTAGATGGAATAAGAAAAAAAAGAGAGAAGACTAAAATAAAAAAATGAAAATGAAGACATACTACAAATTCTGCTGAAATATAAAGGATAATAAGAGAGGACTATGAATAATTATATAACAAAATATTGGGTAACCTAGCTGAAATGGTCAATGTTTATATCAGAAATACAAGACCTATCAAGAATAAATATAGGATAAATAGAAGAACTTCTGACCCTGGCTGAAGTTCCCCTTCCTTCCCCTGTAGCTTCCTTCCCCTCTGTCTAAAAATAAAATCTCTAAAAAAAATAGAAGGACTTCTAAGAAGGACTTCTAGTTGATATGGCGGCATTGGCAAACACAGCTCACCTCCTTGCACAACAGCAATCATTCAGAACTGTCAGAAATTGAGCTGAATGGAAGTCCTAACAACTACAGAATTAAAGAAGAAAACACATAGAGACTGGTAGGAGGGGCGAAGATGAAAAACGGGCTGGTTCCACACCCACATGTGGTGGTTAAAAATTGGGAGGGTATCTCAGGAGTGAGGGGTCCCACATCAGACACCTTAGCCCAAGGTTCCAGTGCCAGGAATATAAGCCTCCATAACTTCTGGTTGTAAAAGCCAACAAGGAGAGGGTGGGCTGGGATGGGGGTAAAAGGCAGAAAACTGTACTTGAACAACAATTAAAATTAAAAAAAAAAAAAAAAGAATGAGGCTGTGGAAGACAGAAACTTCTGGAGTCCCAGGCAATTGCTCTTAAAGGGCCCATGCACAGACTAACTTGAACTTACTCCTTCTGATATCCAGCCTGGAGGCAACAGACTAAAAGGCATCAGAGAAATGTAAAGAGGAGCTGAATTGTCTGGTATATGGGCAAGAGCTTGGGGGTAGCTTTCTCCCAGACAGAAGTGCTGGCAGAGGCCATTGTTCTAGTTTTGAACCCTCTCCCCACAGAGCCAGAGCGGGCAGGCAGCACCATTTCTGAGACTCCAGCCACCTGCAGATCACTTTGTAGCTTTATGCTGTGTAACCCCAGAAAGAACACAGGTGGTGGCTGACCTTGAACTTGCCAACATCAATCAAGGCTCAACTATAACAGGTGATACAGTGGACACCCAACTTGGGTGAACACCTTGAGCACCCAGCTTGGGTGAGAGGCAAGGCTGTGCCACTGGACTCTACAGGAACCCTATTACATTAGGCCATTCTACCAAGCTTGGGAGACATAGCTACTGTACCTAATACATAGGAACAAACACACAGAGGCTGCCAAAATGAGGAGACAGAGAAACATGACAAAAATGAAAGAAGAGAACAGATCTCCAGAAAAAGAACTAAACAAGATAGAGACAAGCAATCTGTCAGATGCAGAGTTCAAAAACACTGGTTATAAGAATGCTCACTGAACAAAATGAGAACCCCAACAGCATAAAAAAGATGCAGTCAGAAATGAAGGACACACGAATTGAAACAAAGGACAATTTACAGAGAATCAACAGGAGAGTGGATAAATCCAAGAATGAATAAGGAAATGAAAAAAAAAACAACCAATAAGAACAGCAAAAGGAAAAATAAATCCAGAAAAATTAGGATAGGAAAAAGAGCCTCTGGGATGACTTCCAGTGTTCCACCATTTGCATCATGGGGGTGCTGGAAGGAGATGAAAGAGAGCAAGAAATTGGAAATCTTTTTGAAAAAATAATGACAAAAATTTCCTAACTCAGTGAAGGAAATAGACATAGAAATTCAGAAAGTATAGAGAATCCCAAACAAAATGAACTCAAAAGAGGCCCACCCAAAGACAAATCATAATTAAAATGCCAAAGGTTAAAAACAAAAAGAGAATATTAAAAGCAGCAAAAGAAAAGCAGTTAGGAGGTTCAGGCCAAGATGGAAGCACAGGTAGAAACCCTTTGCTTCCTTGTACAACCAAAAGGAGGATAGCAACCAATCTAAAAACAATAAACAACCAGAAATGCCAGAAAATCAGACTGCATGGAACTCTGACAATGAAGGAATTAAAGACATATTCAATCAGACAGGTAGGAAGGAGCCGGGAAGCTGGGTGGGTGGAGAAGACCCATGGCAAAGTGGTGGACTGCATGGGCGGGGCTGACTGAACAGGGAACTGAAACTCAGATCTGACTGTGGACTATGGTGGGGGTTGACCCGGTGGGAGAATCTCCCAGCCTCACATGAGAGTTCATTGGAAAGTGAGCTAGAGCCAAGCAGGCAAGCTGCATTGTTCCCTCTCTGACCCCTACCCCACAGACAGTGCCAAAAAGCAGCAAAGGGGGTTGCCCACCCTGGTGCATACCTAAGGCCCTGCTCCCTTACAGCTCAACAGATGTGCCGCAACAAAGAAATATGTCCCAAATGAAAGAACAAAGTGAAACTCCAGAAAGACAGACAAGCAATGAAGAGATAGTCAACCTATCTGATTGAGAATTTAAAGCCCTGGTAATAAAAATGCTCACAGAACTGACTGAGCTTGGTTGGGAAATGGAAAAACAAATGAAGGATACCCAAAGTGAAATAAAGCAAAATATTCAGGGAAACAACAGTGATAGGAAGGAAACCAGGACTTAGATCAATGGTTTGGAACAAAAGGAAGAAATAAACATCCAACTGGAACAGAATGAAGAAACAAGAATTCAAAAAATGAAGGGAGGCTTAGGAACCTCTGGGACAACTTTAAATGTCCCAACATCTGAATCATAGGGGTTCCAGAAGAAAAAGAACAAGAGCAAGAAATTGAAAACTTATTTTGAACAAATAATGAAAGAAAACTTCCCCAATCTGGAGAAGGAACTAGACATGCAAGTCCATGAAGCTCAGAGGGTCCTAAATAAGTTGGACCCAAGGAGGAACACACCAAGGCACATCATAATTACATTACCCAAGATAAAAGATAAAGAGAGAATCTTAAAAGCAGCAAGAGAAAAGGAGACAGTTACCTACAAAGGAGTTCCCATAAGATTATCAGCTGATTTCTCAAAAGAAACCTTGCAGGCAAGAAGGGGCTGGAAAGAAGTATTCAAAGTCATGAAAGACAAAGACTTACAACCAAGATTACTCTACCCAGCAAAGCTATCATTTAGAATGGAGGGGGAGATAAAGTGCTTCTCAGATAAGGTCAAATTAAAGGAGACCATCATCACCAAGCCCTGATTATATGAAATGTTAAAGTGACTTATCTAAGAAATTGAAGATCAAAAACTATGAACAGTGAAATAACAACAAATCACAACTATCAACTACCGAACCTAAAAAAAGAAAATAAAAGAAACTAAAACAAAAACTAAGCAAACAACTAGAACAGGAACAGAATCAGAGAAATAGACACCACATGGAGGGTTTTCACGGGGGAGGGGGAGGGGAGGAATAGAGGGAAAGGTACAGGGAATGAGAAGCATAATCAGAAGGCATAAAATAGACAGGGAGAGGTTAACAATGATATAGGAAACAGAGAATTCAAAGAACATATATACAACCCATGGACATGAACTAAATGGGGGGAATGCCAGAGGGTTGGGGGTTCAGGGCAGAGGGGGTATAAAAGGGGAAAAATTGGGAAAACTGCAATTGCATAATCAATAAAATATACTTTAAAAAAAGAAAAGAAAAGCAGTTAGTTACCTACAAGGTAGCTCCCATAATACAGTCAGTTGATTTCTCAAAAGAAACTTTACTGGCCAAAGGGATTGGCAAGAAATATTCAGAGTGATGAGAAGTTTACCTACAACCAAGATTACTCTAACCAGCAAAACTATCATTTATTTTTTTATTTTTAAGTAGATTTTATTGATTATGCTATTACAGTAGTCCCATTTTTTCTCCCCTTTATCCCCTCCACCCTGTAACCCTACTCTGTCCAGCATTCCCCACCCCACTTAGTTCATGTCCATGGGTTGTACATTTAAGTTCTTTGGCTTCTACATTTCCTATACTATTCTTAACCCCTATCTGTTTTGTAGCTACCAATTATGCTTCTTATTCCCTGTACCTTTTCCCCATTCTCCCCCTACCCCTCCCTGCTGATAACTCTCCATGTGATCTTCATTTCTGTGATTCTGTTCCTGTTCTAGTTGTTTGCTTAGTTTGTTTTTATTTTTTGTTTTAGGTTCAATTGTTGATAGTGTGAGTTTATTGTCATTTTACCATTCATCATTTTGGTCTTCTTTTTCTTAGATAAGTCTCTTTAATATTTCATATAATAAAGTCTTGGTGGTAATGAACTCTTTCAATTTTACCTTATCTGGGAAGTACTTTATCTGCCCTTCTATTCTAAATGATAACTGCTGGATAGAGTAATCTTGGATGTAGGTCCTTGCCTTTCATGACTTCAAATACTTCTTTCCAACCCCTTCTTGCCTGTAAGGCTTCTTTTGAGAAATCAGCTGATAGTCTTATGGGCACTCCTTTGTAGGTAACTGTCTCCTTTTCTCTTGCTGCTTTTAGATTCTTTCCTTATTTTTAATCTTGGGTAACTTAATTATGGTGTGTCTTGGTGTGTTCCTCCTTGGGTCCAACTTCTTTTGGACTCCCTGAGCTTCCTGGGCTTGCATGTCTATTTCCTTTACCAAGTTGGGAAGGTTTTCCTTCATTATTTGTTTAACTAACTTTTTAATTTCTTGCTCTTTCTCTTTTCCTTCTGGCACCTCTATGATTTGCATGTTAGAACACTTAAAGTTGTCCTGAGTTTCCTAAGCCTCTCCTTATTTTTTTGAATTCTTGTTTCTTCGTTCTGTTCCAGTTGGATGTTTATTTCTTCCCTCTGTTCAAAATCTTTGTTTGAGTCCCAGTTTCCTTCCCTTCACTGTTGGTTCCCTGTATATTTTTCATTTCACTTTGTATAGCCTTCACTTCTTCCTCTATTTTATGTTTGTACTCAATCATTTCTGTGAGCATCCTGATTACCAGTGTTTTGAACTCTGCATCTGACAGTTTGGCTACCTCCTTGTTTATTAGCTCTTTTTCTGGAGCTTTGATCTGTTCTTTCATTTGGGCCATATTTCTTTGTCTCAGCATACCTGTTACATTGTAAGGGGCAGGACCTTAGGTATTCACCAGGGTTGTGCAACCCACTTTGCTGCATTATGGTGCTGTATGTGGGGAAGGGGTCAGAGAGGGAACAATGCTGCTTGCCGAGCTATTGCCCCACTTTCAGTTATGTCCCCTGCTACCCACAATCAAATTGAGCCCTTTGAGATGCTGCTCTGGTGCTAATTCCTGGGCGGGTGGGTGAGCTTCTGTACATTCTAGGACCCTACAGACCCCTCCAATGGACTTACCTGTGGGGCCAGCAGTTTTTCTCACCACCACTACCCCCACAGGTTTTTACAGCCAGAGGTTTTGTAGCTTTCTTTCCCTGCACTGGAACCCTGGGTCATACAGTCTGTCTTGCTCCCCAGTTGTTCCTCCTGGTTTATCTGCACACAAATGTGGGACTTCCAGACACTGCCTCGCTTGCCGAGTCTGACAGCTGCCACCTTGCCACTCATCCTCTCTGCCCCAGCTGCCTGTCTCTGCCCCTCCTACCAGTCTGGATGAATATTTCTTTTTTAACTCATGGGTTGTTGGATTTCCATAGTTTGATTTTCTGGAAGTACTGGTTGTTTTTGTTTTTAAATCTGTTGTTGTCCTTTTGGTTGTGGGAGGAAGCAAAGCATATCTACCCATACCTCCATCTTGGCCAGAAGACAGCAAAGCTATCATTTAGAATTGAAGGACAGATAAAGAGCCTCCCAGAGAAGAAAAAAATAAAGGGGAACTTCCGGCCAAGATGGAGGCGTAGGTGGAAGCACTGTGCCTCCTCTCACAACCAAGATTAAGGACAACAAATATTTATAAACAATAACACAACCAGAACACAGAAAATTGAAATGCGGAAGTCGACGACCATTCAACCCAACCGGTAAGAGGGGCGGAGTCGGCAGGCGGTGGAGAGAGAAAGTGGCAGGAAAAGGAGGTGGCTGCCAGGCTCCGGAGCGCCGGGCGGCCCTAGGTGGCGTGGAGCTTGCAGACCCCAGATGCGGGGAGGAGACGGGAGGAGACGAGCAGAGCACGCAAGGCACACAGGGCAGTTAGCCAACTGTGGACACATATTTGTGTGCAGATAAACTAGGCAAGACTGGGCAGTGAGACGGACCGAACAGCCCAGGGCCCCAGCGACGGGAAATAAAGCCTAAAGGCACCTATTGGAAAGGTGCCGGGAGAGGCTCCCAGCCTCACAGGAGAGGTCGCCGGGGAGACCCACGGGGTCCCGGAGTGTGCGTGGGCCCTCCCACCTGGGAACCAGCATCAGAGGGGCCCAGTTTGCCTGTGGAAGGCAGCAGAGGGGACGCAAACTCCAGAGAGTGCGAACGGGTGCCATTGTTCCCTCTCTGACCCCGCCCCCACAGACAACGTCACAACTTGGCGACTGGGCTGCGCCGCCCTGGTGAACACCTACGGCTCCGCCCCTCATACGCAACTGGTGCCACCTGACCAAAAATGACTCAAACACAAGAAAAGCTCAGAGTCCCAGAGCCAATACTTTTAAGCAAGCAAGAAATAGCCAACCTAACAGATGCACAGTTCAAAGGACTGCTAATCAGGATGCTCACAGAATTGGTTGATTTTGGTCGCAAATTAGATGAAAAAATGAAGGCGTTCATAAGTGAAATGATGGAAAATGCACAGGGAACCAGTAGTGATGAGAAGAAAGCTGAGTCTCAAATCAATGGAGTGGACCAGAAGGAAGAAACAAACAGCCAAGTAGAAAAGAATGAAGAAACAAGAATTCAAAAAAATGAGGAGAAGCTTAGGAACCTCCAGGACATCTTTAAACGTTCCAACATCCGAATTATAGGAGTACCAGAAGGGGAAGAGGAAGAGCAACAAGTGGAAAACTTATTTGAACAAATAGTAAAGGAGAACTTCCCCAATCTGGCAAAGGAAAT
>PVKM010040811.1:0-13364 GCA_004027735.1 Carollia perspicillata
TCTTAGGCCTGATCGCCCTAGGAAACCCGCCCTTTCCAGCACAGGGCAGTGCCCACCACCAGCATTGTCTCAAGCTTAAGTCAGGCAGGGGAAGTAAGGCACCCAAGAGATTAGGAGACATTTTGTAAACAGAGTGAAGACTCAGGCTATGTCAGAATAGCCAGGGAGTGAGGGTCCATCACCCCATCTTTGCTGCAGCCCCCCGAGTCCTTCCTTGGGGGCCTCCCAAGTTATCATGTCTGGCTTAGGTTGTCCCCCCTCTGAGAGGTCTTACCTGTCATTGACTAACCGACCAAGCATTGGGGGCCAGGGAGATAAGCTTTGTCTCCTTAGTGACTCACAGCCTGAAGGTCACTCACTCAGCCTTAGCCATGGGGGGTTTAGAGCTCCTGAAACCAGGCAGAGCATTCCAAACACTAGATTAGTTAAAATTATTAACCCTTAAAATCTTTAATTTTTAGTGAAAACTAAGTAAACAGTTGTTACACCAGCATCCTTTATATTGGCATATTTACTAATATAGTTCATAATTTCCAAAAATATGCTTATGTCCAGTTCAATCTTTCAGTGTGGCAAAAGGTATATTTACAAACAGAGCCAAATATCTTTAGTTCCTCACTAATAAAAAGTAAAAAATCAAAACCAATCTTCAGTAATTAATTTTCGGTATTTTATCTTATTTGGAAATGATCTAGATAGCCAAGGAGTTTCTATCATTTAACTTATACTTTTAAAACTCTAAAGTTGCAAGTTACCAAAGAAATTTGGAAAAATGACTTTTAAGTGGACCTACTATAAAACGATCATTCCTGAAAAGTTCACATAAAAACTCATCCCATTTATGTACCTAAATCACCCACTCAACAATTACATTTCCTCACAAAAATTCTGAGATATCAAACTAAGTCAACAATCATCCCAAGCTATTTTTCTTGGCTGACAAGTTTTGTAACACCGATAATATGAATTTACTTAACTAGAAAACAGATAGAATAAAAGATGTATATCTGTGTTATATCAAATTCTAATAATGTATATATGCCCATTTTAATTAAACCAAAAACTTAAGCTTTAATTACCAAAGATTATCTGAGATCATGTTAACTTGAAAAACATTTTGTTGTGGAAAAACGAACTCTTACACGATCTGGGGTGACAGAGTAAGTCTTTGTTACACGTGTGGGCCCAGAGGAGACAGCTTCCAAATTCTGGGCACTGAGGAGGGGTCAGGTGGGTGGTTAAATACTTTTGCAACAAAGTGAGGAGGGGAGAGGTCTCGTGATACAAGCAGGAATGTGGAAGCCAAGGCAGAAGCAGAGGGTGAAAATTGCCTGGGGCCGGGACAAAGAGATAGTAAGAGATTAACTGAGTCCGAGACAGAAAGTCAACTAGTTAATAGATGGTCGTCTGGAGCCCGGGAAGCCAGCAGGAAGTTATCAGAGGTCCAGAACAAGATAGTCTGAAGCCGGGAAGCCAGCAGGGAGTCATCAGAGACTAATGCAGAGTGCCAGCTTCAATCTCTATGTACACTTTTAATTTTCTACTACAATTTGAATTAGTTTATATTTTCTGAGTTTAGAAATACTTACTTTGAAGAGCCTTTAATTTTAAGACAAATAGCACTCTTTTACAAATTAATTTTGGCAATAACATCCAGAGGTAGAAAAATGGTACCTGTATATAAAATACTTATACAAACATACAGCAGATGCAAACAGAGATCTTATATCTATTCATATAACATTTTAGCCCTGAACCAGGTACTATGATACAAAGGCCACTAGTTTTTGAACAACACTTGAAACCAAATTGTGTTTCTAGCAACTTACCCATTCTCGTGGCTAAAACTTTTCTTCTAATATTTATGCAGAAGACAAGACATTTTTGTTAGCTCAATTTCCAAACATTTTTCCTAATGAGAATCATTTTCCCAAAGCTTGAATTTGAAAGAAATATCTCTTAGGTCCTAGAAAAGATGGGATAAGAAATCTGCATCACATTGGCACAGAGAAAATACCCAAATGCTCTAGGAATTTTGGGTTATAGTTGCTTATTGTCAGAGAGCTAGAGTAATTTTTAAATTTTGAATTTTTTCCTTTTCTTCAAGTGCAGAATTATTCTGCTTCCACTGTTCTGATCCTGTACAATATCTACATGCACTGAGAGGAATAGGGTGGGTTTGGAACTGGTAAGAGGTAGGTGGGTTTACATTGCTCATAGAGCCACACTTCTAGTTTCGTTAAGATTTGCAATGCAGGTGCTTGTAATTCCTCAAATAATTGGATTGTACCCTGAATGACATTAAGAAACTGACTTGCCCATCCAACTACATTACCTCAGTTTTTTAAATATATATATATCAAGTAGAAGACTTCCAACTAAAATGAAATCAGTATTCTAGAGCTTCGGGGCTTAATGCAGTGCAGCTGTGTAAGATCTATATTAATCAGTCAACAGAGGACTTCTAATCCTCTTCTTTCTCTAAGTGCACAAGTCAACATAAGACCTTGGGTGGTAAAAGCCTCTACTTTGGCTGCTATCAGCCCCTGAACATAGGCTCCAGATGACCCATTTATTGATTATTTGTAGGCTGGCCTGGGAGAAACTCAGGTCATGTGTTCCCCTGTGAGGCTACCTGGCTTGTCAGACAGCTACAGTGTAATCGTGAGTAGGAAGAATTCTCCTTAGTAGACAATCAAGGTGTCTACGAAGTTGCTGTTAATGACCACTGAGTGTCTCTTTTCTAAGTGTAGAAGAAAAAAAAAGACTTTCTAATTTTATCCTGCTTAAGGGAGTACCTGAGGCTATACTCTTGTGTCCCATTTTCAGTTTAGTCTTTCCATAGGTAACCAATAAGACAGTTGTTTAGGATAGTACTCTCTAAATTTTTTTTTTTAAATACAGAAATGTTTTCAGTTCAAAGGATCCTCATATGGCCATTTACAAATAGGATCTTATATTAATCTCAATAGCGACTCAAACCAATTAGGCCTTTTTGTAATGGCTTAACCATGGATGCAAGAGGCATCTCAAAAGAGGGTGCAGAAGGTGCAGCCCCCTCACAAGATCCAGAGGCTTTACTTTCAGAGTTAAAAAGGCAAAGACCTTCCTGTTCACAGGCAGTAAGAATGTCTTATTGAAAATGGTGTCTCTGGTTTCCCCATGAGAACATAAGACGTCTCCAGTCACAGACCCACTACTCAGTGACTCCAGAGAGGCATTCCTGGAATGGAACTTTTCCAACATTAATAAGACAATGAAGGTTGAGATGACAAAGTCCCCTTATGGACTGGAACCTCTAATGACAACCCCCCTTGAGAAATGGTGTGATGAAATGAAGAAAATGCTGTTTCCCTGTTCGGCTTCCCACCAGGTGAATGCATCTGGCTGGCAGAGATCAGAGAAAGTATCCTCATTAGTCACAAAGGGAAGCTCTGGAGGCATAAAACAAGACAAAAAGAAAACACCTTCTGGGCAATGGTTCTCCTCTTTATGTCCAATGACAATCTCTGGGAGAAAAAAAAAATCAGTATGTGGATTTTAAAAAAAAAAAGTAGTTTCTGTGGAAAGTAATCTCGCAGTGGGATCTGATCATAAATTCCTGTCTGGGCAGGTCCTGATAGGTAGTCATACCTCAGGCATAAATCTTTTAGTAAAAGGTTTGTCTTTGATATAAGCAAGCCCCATCTATTATTTCTGCACATCCAGGTTAGCACACCTTTGAAATGAGCCATAAAAGTAACCGCCGTAAGGATAGCATATAATCCCTTGCTTTTCCCTACTACTATGTAATCTTCCTTACCTTCACTCCTTGATTTTAAATGCATAAAAGAAGTTGTAAAACTGTTATTCTTTAGAGCATTTGAGATCTTGCTTCCTGGCATCTGTCAGCAGTTTGGTTCATATAACCTCCTGTAAAGATTCTCCACAGGTTTGGGCATTTTTTACATCAACAAATAGAAAATAAGAGTATTCATAACACATCTTCATCAGAGTAGCTATACACACAGAACTAGTTTATACATATATTTTCTCTTGCTAATTTCAATTTGGAAAGGAGGGACAAAGATTAAATTTAGATTTTTTTCCTTCTTCATACCCTTTCTCAATTGGTATAAATTCTTACCTTTTGTTGGCTTCTTCCAGTTTTCCAGGATCCCAGCTGCAGGCTCTGGAGTGAGTTTGTTGTCTCAGCAGGTCTCACTATTAGTTGCCAAACTGTAGGGGAGAAAAAATAATTATACCCCTACCCTTCCTGGTTCTTAGCCGAGACCCTTCCTCACCTCTCCCCGATAATACAAGATTAACAAAAGAAAAACAGAAATTTCTATACACTTGGGAGATCACCCAGGAAAATATAGTAACACGGCCACAAGGCCAAGCCACCACTGGAAATACTATCTTCAGCTAAAGACAAAAGAAGGGATGGGGTGCAGAAAGCCAGCTGTGGGAGTCTATCAGGCAAAGCACAGTACTGGGAGTGTGGTTTAAGTTGGTACCTTCTTCATTGGTCAGAGTCTCTAGGGATTTGGTCATTCTCTTCCTGGTACAGGGAGGGAGACATCTATACCTGCATAACCCAAATCCTCAAAACCAGTCTCTCTCTCTCAGAACATATACATGTTCTTTTTCTCTGGAGAGCCCTGACTAATGCAGATGGAAATTCAAATATTAAAAAAAATCAGCCCATGAAAGGAGACTCATCATTGAAAACATACTTTAGGGAAAAAGTATGTCAAGAAAAATGGGATGACTAGTCATAAAAGCCAGACAGAAACTTTAAAAAACATATAGACACATTTGACTTATAAATTAAGGCATCTGTAATTCCCTTTATCTCCCCCACAAATAAAATAAATTGGCAAAACCACATTGAAACCTAATTGCTATAAATATGATAAACAGAAAACAATATCTTAAAATGTAAACTATTTAAAATATCGATATGAACAAAAAAGGGGACACATACCAACCCTGAAAAGCTCATGGGGACCTCAACGCAGGCTCACACATTCAGTGGCCATAGGTAACAATACTGATTGTCTGAGCATACAGATTCCTAACTAAGCAGGTCATGATGGGTGGTCACAACATGGGCTTATAGTTTCCATGATAAAAGTCCATCTTTAAGTGAGCCCTATCTGTTGTCTTTGTATATCTATGAAAACATAGCTTTGAAATGCCAAAGTAATTTTTTTCCAGACCCCTTGAAGACACGACTTACAGTACCAGAGCACAGGACCACAGAATAGCTCATCGTCATCGCCCACATTCCGTCTCTATGTACTGTCAATATTAACTGTTCTGTACCCACCAATGTAAAAGTACGTTTCACCATTTTGCTTTTTATGCAATCTTGGAGATTCTCCTCTGCTTTCTCCTGTCCCCTTAATCTACAACCAATGAATTTAAAGTATTGCATAAAAGCTGCAAAACTACCATTCTCCAGAACATTTTCTCTGTCCATTGAAATTTTGCTTCTCAGCATGTCAACGAAATTCAGCTCAAATAAACTCTTATAAAATTTTGTTATATTCTGGACATTGTTTCATTAATATTAATAAAACATGAAACTCTCAATCAATAAAAATAAGAAAATTACTAGATAAGTATTAAAATGTTAAGTACCAGTAACTAGTAAAACACTGAATAAAAAAAAAGAAAAATCTAATGATGAAGGAACTGATAAAAACAATTAGACATTTTTATCTGTTAAAGATTAGAATAACAATAATATTGTTAATATTAGCTTGTGTTTGACATAAGGTATCTGAAATAGGAATATGGTAGCATTGAACATGAGAATGATCTTTTGCTTATGATATTATAATGGCCTACAACTTTGTTTCTTAAGCAATTTGATAATGTATAGCAAGTGTTATAAAAATGTTTATATCTTCCAATCCCAGAGTAAAACTCTGGGTGCTAAGAAGGTAATTCAAAATATGAAAAATATCATTATATGAAAACTTTATTTTTGTGTTGTAATAGTGAAAAATTGAAAATATACATATTTAATTTTGGAAGAATAACTAATTATGATACCATCATTTATTGAGACATAATATAGAAATTAAAATTATGACTGAAGATATATAATTCAAGAATATCAAATTTTTAGGTTAGGAATAAAAAGGAAGAGATAACTTTACATAAAGTCTTATTGCCTTGTAGATAAAACTTATACATGTGATAAAAGACTAATAATCTTACTGGTAGTGTAAGACATTCAGATGAGCTTGTATATTTTCACTTCTGTCACTCCTTTGTAAATTTTCTTTACAATGATTATATTCATTTTTCTGTTTAAAATCATAATACAAACAAGCATTTTTCTTTCAACACATTTTCCTTTAATGTCCATTTATTTTAATTGAGTTCTGTATTTGTGAAAATTATGTAAAAATAATTATCTCATTTTCAAAAAATACTTCTATAATTTATGTCTGCTTTTTAGCACACAGAGCTATAATCAAGCTACTTAATGGGAACCACAAAAACGTGAAAATTATAACTGTAAATTAAATATAAACAAAGCTGGTAGAGTATTTCAAGCAGTTAAATTAAGCATTCAAAAAGCTAATGAAAAATATATACCCTATGATCAATTATATAGATAGCAAAGGCAATTTCCTCCATGTATATAACCTTGAATTTTTTTCAATCTACTTCTTGGAAAGTTTGCGATGTAAGCACATCCTAATCAACATCACTTCAGGTGATGGTGCTCCCTAAGTGGGCAACAATCATAGTCAATTAATGCTGAAGAGATAAAGTCTAGAGCAAGGTCAGAAATGTATGAATCTCCATAGTGCAACCTAGATGTAAGCTACTGAGGAGTTAATTGTACCTGAATTTGAGAAGGCGAAGGTCAATCACTATTTTAGTTATTTAACCTCAGAGAATTATCTCTGTTTCAGATAATTCTGGGACTCATTAAGACCTAGTGGATTAGTCTCTCTTCTGAAAGTTAGGCTGGAAATAATGGACTAACAGGCAGAAGCTGTGACATGGCAAGCCTAATTTAAAAAATTGTTTCTATGATGAGAACTAGAGAATTGATTTTGAAACTGCTTGGGTTAACGCGAGGAGGTGATGAAGCCTTTTTTATTCTCTCCTACATGGGGCACTCGCAGATAATATTCTGGGACATTTTCAGTGTCTCTAATAAGAGTGGATTCTAAGATCGAAATACACCCTTTCTTTTACAAAATCAATGAGCTTAAAAGGAAACGGAGCTGCTTATTAATGCATTATATTAAACTGAAACAGCAGTGTAATTCTGTGCACAGAGATTTATAGTTTGGATAGTTCCCTTAATAATCTCCACTTAAGAGGTAGAACCAGTGATCCATGAAACCTAAGATTAAACTTTCTTCTTTATAAAGAACTAAAATGGAGGTCCAAAAAAATTCTGTTATTTTTCCAGTCAAAGCACTAAGAATCTGGATAAGGTAGAACCAGAACCAATTCCGGGTGTAGCCCTCCCAGCATTGAACCATGTGCCATGACATTCACTTCCCCTCCACATGTGGTACCATATTGTTAAGGACCCTCCATGGTCATAAAGACGTCTCACTAAAAGAGTGTTTTATTGAGTGGACACCAAGTATACAATCACTAGAAACCTTTTCAGTGTTATTGACAATATATAGTTATATATTTGCTGCAAAAGTCTTAGTGTCATAGATGGGTACATATATACCTCTGGTTCCATTAGCAATGACAAAGGAGACACAGTTTCTGGCACAAGGGGGCCATTCCAAAAGCAGGAGTCTTTCTCTCTAATAGTGACATTCATGCTGAGAGTTGCTGACTTCAGTCTTGGAAGATAAGAAATATGTGAATAGGGAGAAAGTAGAAAAGCTGGGCACTATGAAATGAGAGGAACACATTTCATGGGTAGAATTTATGAGGAAGCAAAAGAAAGACATTTGTGAACCCTTAATTCTAATACTAAAAATTTGTGTTTAAGTGCAGTAATTGGAAAAGTATTAAGGAACTAGATTGTGAAAGTTGCTGAATAGCATGCCACTAATTTATACTTATCCATTAGACTGTAGACAATGGGAATTGGTAATTCTAATAGAAGAGAATCCATAAAAAAAACTTTGGTTAGAAGAATTATCTTCTTGTCTTCATGTGGACTATACTGATCAAGGAAAAGATTGGCTACTAACTCCATTACATACGGGTCATGCTCACTCAATATCCATATTCTTCCACATCTTCCTTATAAGTCTGAAAGACCACATGACAAGTTCTGGACAATGAACTGTGTTTGGGAATGTGTTACTTTTAGTTGGTTGATGAATAGGCTAACTCTCCAGCTCTCTCATAATTTGTATTGGTGATCCTGGAGGCCTCATGTTGAAATGGTAAAAGCCACAGGATGAAAACAGTTTGAATTTCTGAATCACTATTTGGAACGGCACTCCACTGCAGAGGTCCCCCTAACACACTTTGTATAAGTGATTACAAAAGTATATGGTATGTTATGCCTCTGAGATTTAGGAGGTTATTACTATAACATAAACCAGTTTGGTGGTTTGGATCTCCAGCTGAACTGGAAAGAATGCAGTTCTATTAAGTTCTTAGGAGATGGCTGATCCTGTTGTTCAGGGCAATACACTTGGAAAATACTGGGCTGGTCAAAAGGTCTGTTTAGTTTTTGTGGTAAAATAAAATACATTTTTTTCATTTTCACCAATAAATTTATTGATTTGGGTATTTGAGGATGTTGGCTATCTCCCATGTGGTATAACATTGATTGTTCTCAATTAATGTCTCAATCTGATTGCTATCAACTTCAACTGGTCTACTCGACCATGGATCCCTAGTACAGGGATGTCAAACTCATTTTCACCGGGGGTCACATCAGCCTCACAGGTGCCTTCAAAGTCCCGAATGTAATTTTAGCACTGTATAAATGTAACTACCCCTTAACTAGGGGCAAGGAGCTCGGTGCTGCCACTGGGTGGAAACAAGGTGCTGGGCTGGATAA
This sequence comes from Carollia perspicillata, assembly GCA_004027735.1. Classification (NCBI taxonomy): domain Eukaryota; kingdom Metazoa; phylum Chordata; class Mammalia; order Chiroptera; family Phyllostomidae; genus Carollia; species Carollia perspicillata. Next base: position 9,005 of record PVKM010040811.1, read on the forward strand.
AACAAGGTGGAGAGGCGGATTTGGCCTCTGTGGGCCTTGCTTTTGCCATCTGTGCTCTAGTGAGAAATCTCCAGGACAAAACTTTGCAAACCACTTTTGACACATTCAATCAGTCACAGCACCTTCTCCATATACTGCACAGGTATTTTTTTGTGTGTTTCAGTTGTATTTTTACCTTTCTTGAAATAATAAAGCATAATATGCTAAGAATGTTGCATATTTTCTTCTATCTTCAATATTAAAATGGCTACACAAAACATCACCAATTTTGGTAAGTTTCTTTTAAATGAACGCTGAGATGACAGCTGTCACAATTCAATCTAACAAAATTGTTTTGAATGAAGTTAAAGACAACTAAGTGCTACTAGAGCCATCTTATGGGGGAAAAACAAAGTTTTTGGTTAGCTCAGTAAAATAGAAAAAACAGAGAAAGATGGAATGAAGGAAGCAGGGAAGGAAGGAAAGAAGGAAGGAAGGGAGGAGGGAGGGAGGGAGGGAAGGAGGGAGGAAGGAAGGAAAATCACTGACCTAGGCAAACTAGAAAGCTCAGGCACCTCCTACAAAATACAGTGTACGTCTGCATTATGATAATAAGAATGAAAATTTTTTAAAGGTTAAATATAAGAAATGTCTTTAAAAGTTTTACATTTTATCCAAAATCTATATAATTTGGGGGCTAATTGCAGAAAAGTACTCTCTTGATGACATTTTAAGCCTAGGTAACAAGGATACTCTTTCTCTCTTTTTGACTTGGCGACAACTATACGCTTTTTTTTCCATCCCATTTTTGGAAATTCGTCTTCCTGTTTCCAGTATTCCCTCTTAGCTACAACCTATGTAGCCACTGATATTAATCATCTTTCTAAACTACAGTGACGTTATCATGTTGAGCTTATTCCATGTTTGTTTGAAATATTGTTTATTGTCGGGAACAAACAAATATATCTTGTTGGTCAGATTGTTCTAAATGGTATTCTTGCCTCTTTTACCTTTAATATCTTATGCCTAGCAAAGGGGACGTGAGGAAATAGTCACTTCTGCAGAGTATTTGGGCATTCTGGGTCTGTCACGCTTTCTGCCAGAAACTGAGACATAGCTGCTGCCTGCCCTCAAAGTAGGGCAGGGCCAGTGGGCTTTAGTTTCTGCCTAACTGTGCTGATTTCTCATCACGTGAGTGTGTCAGTCCCCTCAGGCAGCCACTCCTGATGTGTGAACATGAACTGATTTTCCATCATTAATTACAATCACAGCTACCTACATGGCTGATTCCTTGGATTACAAGGTTGGATGTGGAGAACTATGATGCGGGTTAATGGCTAAGACAGGAGAAGTCACTGAAGATATAATCTTAACACTGGGATGAATGCAACAGCCCTTTTTAAGTAGAGCAGCTCCAGATGCAGGGGAAGTCTTATTTTGGTACATGGCAAGTTACCTGCTAAAGAAGCATCTTTTTGGCCTCTGCTTGTAATGTGCCCTTACATGTGTGTAGAACCACAAGCAATAGACCCTGTCCTCCAGCACTACAGACCACCGTGGAGGACAGGAGCCTTTCCTATAAATGGATGAGCATCATTTTGCAATCAAACAGACACAGATTAGACCTGTACTCAGGGAGTTGATGGGCTGCTTCCTCCAGAGTGTCCTATAAGCTGTCTTTATCAAAATTAACCCAATGGGAATTTCTGGGTTGGTGAATACGTGGAAATTTGGATAGAATAGCCTGCTTGGAGAAGGCATGGAAGTTCCATGCTCTTTCCCACATACTTTGCCCTATGCATCTGTCTATTCCTGAATATGTCTCTTTATTATACACTGATCTAGTTCTAAATAAAAATGTGACATGGGGTGATATAAAGATGGTGACCTCAGTCATTTCTGACTTTGCTTCCCCTCATAAGAACAGCTGACAACTATTCACGAACAAGATACAACTGAAAGAATCCTAGAACATGAAGGCGAGGCTGAAGCCCCACCCCCTCACTTGCCCCTGCACCACAGAGAAGAAAGACTGCATTAGAAGGGTAAGAGAAGTGACAACACACTGACCTGAGGTGCCCAAGTAATAACCTCAGTCAGCAGCTTTGTTCATCTGCAGAACCAAACTGGTGGTACATCATGACCAGGTTAGTCATCGGGGTGCCTACTAATCTGACTCAGGTCCTCAAACCTGTTGTTTTGCCATTCCTAGAGATTGTTTTACCCATGGCCAGGAAAGTGGCTGAGTCATAGACCCATCCCCTGGGGAGAGTGTTTCCTAGCCCCAACTTGTCAGAGGGGCTGGCAGGAGCAGCTGAAGCTGTACAAAGAGCGATACTTGAGCTAAGACGTAGGTGGGAGAGCTGACTGTCCTTAGAGCAAAGCCAGTCCTGGGCATGGAAAGGACTTGTGTAGGCAGGGAGGTTAATTCATAGTCACCATGGAAGATAGTTCCTAGCTTCTTCCAACCAGAAAGCTTGAAAAATATTAGGAGTTGGCTGGAGTGGCCCTTACCCATCCTACCCCAGGAAGTGAACTGAAACATAACTCCAACCACTGTAACTCCTGGGCACCATCAGACTAGAAGGGTTTATAAAAGGCTCATAAAATCATTTGGCAGCTGTGTAATGACTAAAGCTCATGCTGAGAGTCCATTCAGCAGAGCTAATCACCCCACAGGAAAATCAATATCACATAATAATCAAGTAGAATTCATTCCTAGGATGCAAGGTTAGCTTAATACCTGCAGATCAATTAACATGATACATGACATAAACAAAATGAAGGATAAATATATGATCATATCAATAGATGCAGAAAAATCATTTGACAGAATCCAGCTTCTGTTTGTAATAAAAACTAGCAGCAAAGTGCAAATAGAGAAAATATACCTACATATAAGAAAGGCCATGTATGACAAATGTATAATTAACATCATGCTCAAGGTGAAAAGCAAAGCATGTTTTCCTTAAGATCAAGAACAAGGTGTTGACTCTTACCACTTTTATTCAATATAGTATTGGAAGTCCTAGCCACAGCAATTAGATAAGAAAAATGAAAGTCATCCAAATTACAAAGAAATAGGTAAAACTCATATTTGCAGATGACAAGACTTTATATAGAGACAAACCTTTAGACAACTCCTTAGAGTCCACCAAAACACTGTTTGAACTTAAAAATGAATTCAGTAATGTAGCAGGGTATAAAAATTATATTTAGAATTTTTTTGCATTTTTATACATCAATAATAAATTATCAGAAAGAGAAGTTAAGGAAATAATCCCATTTACAATTACATAAAAAAATAAAATACCTAGGAGTCAATTTAAAAAGGGGTTAAAATACTTGTACTCAAAAAATTATATGACATTGGAGAAAAAAACTGAAGATACAAATAAATGGAAGCATATATATCACATTCATAGATAGGAAGAATTAACATCATTAAAATGTCCACACTAAGCAAAGCCATCTATAGCGTCAATGCAATCCCCTTAAAAATACCAATGGTGGCCCTGGCTGGTGTAGCTCAGTGGATTGAGCGCGGGCCTGCGAAGCCAAGGATCGCGGTTCGATTCCCAGTCAGGGCACATGCCTGGGTTGCAGGCCAGTTCCCAGCAGGGGACACACAAGAGGCAACCATACATTGATATTTCTCTCCCTAACCCTTCCCCTCTAAAGATAAATAAATAAAATCTTTAAAAAAAAATACCAATGGTGTTTTTCACAGAACTAGAATAATCCTAAAATTTATGTGGAACAACAAAAGACTCCGAATAGCCACAGTAATTATGAAAAAGAAGACTAAAGTTGGAGGAATCATGCTACCTGATATCAAACTATACTATGAGGCTATAGTAGTCAAAACAACATGGTAATGGCATAAAAACAGACACATAGATGTATCAAATAGCACACAGAGCCCAGAAATAAACCCGCACTTATATGGTCAATTATTCTATGACAAAGGAAGTGAGAATACACAACAGAGTAAAGACAATCCCTTAAATCTTAAATAAATAGTGTTGGGGAAACTGGAGAGGTATATGCAAGAAAAATGAAACTACACCACTTTCTTACACCACACACAAGAATAAACTCAAAATGGATTAAACACTTGAATATAAGACCTGGAGCCATAAAATCTCTAAGAAGACTACATAGGCATTAAACTCTTTGACGATGTTCTGGGTAAGTTTTTTGGATATATCTCCTCAGGCAAGGAGAAAAAAAAGAAATGAATAGGACTACATGAAACCCAAAAGTTTTTGTACAGCAAAGGAAACCAACAAAATTAAAAGACAGCTTACTTAATGGGAGAAACTACTTGCCAATGATACATCTATAAAAGGTTAATGTCTCATAGTGAGTATACCAATTT
>PVKM010040812.1:0-13351 GCA_004027735.1 Carollia perspicillata
ACTGCTCAGAAAGTGTTCAATTTCCTGATTTTAACTACACAATTGAGACTTTACATACAGATTTTAAGCATTCAGACAAAGTTGTTGAAATGCTAAAAGCTTACATATTTCAGATTACTCTAAATTTTTCCCTAAATACCTTCAGTGTTTTAACAGTATTTGAATTCCCTGGCTTATAGATTTTATCATGGGGAGTTGTTTCTAAGGCCTGAGAAAAGGAATCAAATTGACGGGAGCGGCACAGAAAAATGTGTTAGAAAAACACTTCCTCATTAGATCACAGACTAGAAACGACTCTGTCCTACTCATCCCTGAATCCAGCACCACCCTAAATGGAAGGACTCAAAGGCCGTCAGCCAGACCTCCTTGAATATTTGGTGACAGCACACGCTGCCAGTAGGACACATCCAGGAGAGGCCATCGCCGGGCAAGGTGGCAAGGACCCAGCAGAAAACCAAATCATCCTATTCACTTCCTCCACTAGATCACTAATGCTAACCCGTGCCTTCGCACGCTCTCTTCTTCATACGTTTAAACTTCAGTGCAAGTTTTTTTTTTAAATACATGTTTCTGAAATAAGGATCTTAAAATCAAGCAGAAGACATGAAAAGTCTGAGACGAAGAAAGGAGGGAGGCAATATGCTCTTCTTTTCTGCTACGGAGTGACACTCAGGCCAGTGTTCACTGGCTGTAGTGTTCGAAAAACAAAATACCTTTATGGAACCAAATAATAATTTGAAGAACGTGCCCAAAACTATGTTTTCATTTTTATCATATCTAACTTCAGAGGTAATTGAAAGTTTAGTGCGATAGTGTCTAATTTCAAAAGAAATGACAATGATTTTTTTCATCCTTCATTCAAAAATAAAGTTAATTCGAGACTGAGAGGAAGCAGCTTTGTCACTTTGCCATACATGTGTAATATATGTCATTATGGGCTTCACAATAGATTAACTCTTTTTTTATGAGGCCATTAGAACAAGTGGGTTGTAGTGAGTGTCAAAATGTGTGTTCAGAGCAAAAGGAGCAATGAATTGAATACCAAACAGCTGAAGGCCACTCAGCTTATTTTATGGGGGTTGATTGGCTATTTAGGGTACCGTTAGTGTTTTGGTTTTTTATTCATAATTTAACTTGAAAAATTGAGATTAAAGTATCTATTCTTTTTATGCACTATTTATTCTGACTTATCAATAACTTGGTAATATGTCTTTCTAATAGAAATTTCTGAAACAAACTGATTCTCTCTGTAAGACTTCCAAATTTATAGATTCCTTTCTAAAGCTAGATTTGGGGAGGATGAGAAGGCCGGGTATAAGAAGGAGTTCTGGATGGTGCACTTTGCAGATAGGAATGTTAAAAGCAGAGGCAAGGTGTAATCAGAGGCCGGTATTCTCTAAAATGATTGCGGAAGTTTGGAAAAGGGAGACCGAATGCAGAAATGGAGGGTTTGGTATGAATAGGACTGCTGGCTTGCAGACATGATGTCAGGGTCTCACTCACAGCTGGGAGTGAGTGCCCCTGTGAAGGGGAGAGTGGAAGCATACACCATGGAGGGCTGAGGCAGACTCTGCCTCTATCTATTGTAAAAGTTAACATTTCGTAAATACCCTTAAGAAGATATTTTGGTACTTGTATTCTTGCCTTTCCTACCCCCATTATTTAATAACCAAATCTTATTCCACTTTCCTTTTGATAAAGTTATAAAATAACAAATTTACACTGAATATGGGACCCTAGGCAATGCTACCCTGGACCGTAATTCAAGCTCTACTAGTCAGTGGTAACAGTGTGCAGACTGATTATTCTCATCTATGAAATGGAAGTAATTACAGCTACCGGCTTACTGTGAGGATTAGCTGAGATAATATCTGTGAGTCTCCCAGCACTGTGTGTTTTATGAGACGGGTGCTCACGTTGTTAGTCCTTTTCCTGGCCCCCAACGCCCCACCCCACCCAAACAACCTGATCTTTAAATAACGCATATAATTGTAGGAACATTAGCATGGCCGCCCAGAAGCATCTGTTACTGAATTAACTCAGCAGTGAATTTGGCATTCAATCCCCAACCTTTCCCCTTCATTAATCCCCTTGGGGAAGCCCCTTAAACACAGGAGTACCACGAGACACCAGGTGAACTGTGAAACCAGCCAAACACATGAAGGGTTTTCTGTCAGGGTTTCAGCTGGTCTTGTTCTGCCTCAAAGACCAGATGGAACTCTGGGCATGTGCTCGCTGCCATCACGATCTGCCACAAGGAGGACAGCAGTTCAGTAAAATCTTGAACTCTATTTATAGCCCACTTGAAACAAACACTTTGTAGTGAAGCCTGAGTCCTCTTGAAGACCCAGAAGGTAATTCACTAGTCCCAGTACTAACTAAGACAGTGGAAGGGAAGAAAGTATAGTAAGTACATTCTGGCACTCTACAATTTCCAAAATGTCTCCTGTATGTTGTCCCATTTCACCCTCACAGCAACCCAGGAGGTAAACGCAGCAGACACCAGTAACAAGTCCCCATTGTATAGGTTGCAAATTGATACCCAGGGGGTTAGATAAATTGCTCAAGTCACATAGCTGGTGAACATGGGTAGTTGGATGAGGGGAGAGGAAAGTGCCAGAAGAGTTAAAATAACTTCCTATTAAAGCTATTGATCTAAACATCAGTAACTATCTGTATACCTATGAGAAAAAAATATACAGCTAAGAGAAATAATGTTTTGTAATGTACTTGCAAGCTTAAATATTGTTACTTCTCCATTTCTGATAGGAAAACCAAAATGTGGGAAATAAGAACCTAAGAGACTCTGCAGGGAAACATTTATAAGCACGTTTGTATCTGTTCATAATATATGCATGCAGAATCATTATATTTCAGACAAGAAACGCCTTCTTGAAACCTCTCCAAATTAAGTGTGCAGAAGACAAGACTAATCTTGAAAAGGATGCTAGGAATTTTTATGAGAATTTTTAATCAAATCTTATAGTTAATTCTGAAACAAATACATCTTTGCTATCTTTTTAATATTGGGGAATATTTGCATAATTCTAGTATTAAACAAAAAGCAAGACTTCATTAATATGAATTAGTTTACGGGTCAAAAATGATTTTGCTCTTCAAGTAATTATTTTATTATGATTTTGTAAGACACCAACCAACTCAATTTTGTAAGGCCTTTCTTTATGCCTATTACATGGAAAGGGTTTGCAAAAACTTTTTGGTTTGAGAGATAGATCTGGGCCATTAGAATAGCTACAGAGAAGTCTGTGTGTGAGAAAGAGGTGGGGGGTGGGGGAGAGAGAGAGAAAGAGAGAGAGATTAATATTTAAAGAGTGCCCCAGGGGTTAGCAGATTGGCTCAGTGCCATTTAGGGATTCTCAGATTTACTGCATCTCTGATTATTGTCACAGCTCTGATTTATGGAGTTCAGAATGTCTTGAAGAGCAATGTGTCTGAAGCTTACAGTCTTTCCTTAATGATTCCCCCCGTTCCTCTTCCTCATACAACCCTTTTGCCTGTGTTCACCTTGCGGTGACCTTGCAGAACTCAGCATTTTCACCTGAGCTCAGTCGCTGGGGAGAGGGCAGTGGTTTCCATTCCTGGATGGTGGAGTCATGGGAGAAACTGCAGCGAGCTGACAGAGGGTAGGACCAAAGCCTGCTCGACTTGAATGTGCTTTAAGCGGATCAGGACAGAGCAGCTGCTCTGTCTCCCAGCCTGCAAGTGCAGCTTGCAGTTGTCACTGACCACTGGAGTGTGTATTTGTGCAAGGTGAGAGCTGGGTGCTTTTTCGTTAATTTGGAGACAGATTGCCAGGTATTGCTGCTGATTGTGTTTGATGGTTTGGGGATATTTATAGCACCACACATTCAGGTCCTAGACTAAATGTGGTTTCATGTACGCCCTTGTTTTCTGACGTGATCCATTCAGCTTTCCACGGTGTCAAATTGTGGCAATGGATTGGACATAGTGCTCTTCTTAAACTGAAATGTGATCAGTTCGGTGCTGTTTTCTTGGATTCTTTCTCTAATTGCTGCTGCCAAATGATATGGCTGTTCACATACAGAATCCCAGTGCTGATTTGAAAGCATATGGAAACTGCTTTAGGTGTGAATCTGAACTGCTAGATTTTTGGAGTACTTGCTGTGATATATTATCTGCTTCACCCACATTTTAGTGGTTGAAAATTTGGAGAGAGAGGAATGCCTTAGGTTCTGATCTGGTGATAAAAGTTCCATGGGAGTTTTCTATGTTTTTGCTTGTCAAAATGAAAACTTCTGCTTGGCCATTGCGTGTGCATGTGTGTGTTTAAAAAAATGTTTGAGAACCAAAAGAAAACCAAACAACACTTTGCTATGTTTTGATGTACTTCTAATTACTCAATCAGCTTATAAAGAAAGCTCTGTTGTCAGCATATGCGAATTTGGAACTTCACTTTTTGTGAACACAAAGACAGCACGGCGCCAGTGTGCAGTAGGTATGTGAGGACGTGGAGTGTGTACTCACATTCAGGGCAGTAAGAATCCAGCTTGTGCTTGGGTAAACTGATGGGCCTGCATCCCACACAGTTTTGTCCCTTAGCTGTTAAACCAAACCTGCCCCAAGTATAGAAGAGATACATTGTATTGTACCTAAATAAATATACAGGAGGTTCTATTCGTGAGATGCATGCCTAGAAAAGGGAAGCATGTGAGTGTCTGGTATTGTATAAAATGGGCAAGAAACAATTCAAAATTGTCAAATTTTAAATGGAGGGGGAAGATAATATGTTAAAATGAGAAATAATTATAATGGAATACTAAAAAGTCCTTCGACTGCTCAAATTTTAGGTCTGATGAAAGTACAGTAGCATATCTGAGAAAACTCAGTCAACAGAAATGAAGCCAAGAGCAAAAATTCTTAGTAAAACACATTGTCAACCTGTAGAACATGCTTGTTTGTCTTAAGTTGGATTCTGTTGCTAAGACTGATAAAATTAGAATTTTTTAACAATGTCCATTTTAAAGTTTTATTTAAAATTGGTCTCCATTTAGGTAGATTTTGAAAACAAAGAAAGTAAAACAAGTTATATTCAAATGCAGTGAACACTGAAATTGTTCAAAACACCAACCAACACAATATCAAAGTTATTTGTCCTACTTTTAAATTGTCAGTTTAGGAAGAAGAGTCTAGTGTTCTAAATTAGAACGTCACCTGTTGCCACATGCACGTGGACCACTCCGTCCCTCAGACACCCTCTTCTTGGCCTCCTGCTCTCAGACACCCTTAGACACTGGACTCCAGCACTGTCTTGCTTTCTGTGAGAGTTAAGAACAGCAAGGGTTTTTTTTTAAAGATTTTATTTATTTATCTTTAGAGGGGAAGGGAATGAGAGAAGGAGAGAAATATCAATGTATGGCTGCCTCTCATGCATTCCCCGCTGGGAACTGGCCTGCAACCCAGGCATGTGCCCTGACTGGGAATCGAACCGTGATCATTTGGTTCGCAGGCCCACGCTCAACCCACTGAGCTACACCAGCCAGGGCAGAACAGCATGTTTTATTTGACAGATATGGAACTTGGGGTGTACAAAGATTGGTAATTGTCCTTTTTATATTGGAGCCTGAACTGCCATGATCTAAAATTTGTGACTACTTCTTTATAAAGGTATAACAGGACTTTATCACCGTGCCTGAAAGGATGTAATGGAGGGCCTTTGACACTGTTTTATAAACACAAGAGTGTCCACATATCTGTGATGATTGTGGCCCAGCATGGTGTCCCTCTGTACCCATGATTAGCTACCATGCGAGAAAGACTAGAAACTTAGTCATGTAGTTGACGAACCGTATCAGTGTAAACAGCCACGAAAGCCTTGAATTGTGTCTGTGTTTATTCTTTAGACACATGAAGAGGTTTAGAGATTGTAGGTACTGATCTCAAAGCACATGCCAGTCTGTTCAAACACATTTACTTCTATGCCATTAAACTCTCCTAGTTAAAGATAAAATGTTAGCCTTTATTTACATATTTGATAAGTATCTCTAACTTTTCTAAAAGCTTAAACTTCTTAATACATTGTGCTCTCACTCCCTCTCTTTCTTCTTTTAGCTTTATACTTTATTCTAGACTTTCAATTTACTGAGACTCTAATTTACTGAACCTCCTTCCTTCAGACCCACACTCAATCTCTTCACCCTGGTCAAGAAAGCAACAATGATTTGTCTCCTGAGACTGGGAAAAGACCCACCTGCCCTGAGAGCAAGAGATCACTGCCCTCTCTGTGAGCAGAAAATGGGGCTTGTTAGTGGGAAAGAGTGGGATGAATGGCTGCCCGGCTTGGATGACCTTGTCTATCACACCTAGCATCTCTGCTCTTCATGCTTTCTTACTATCTAGTGTCAACTAGGCTTGGAAACCTTTATCAACAGTTGTTTACACATATTGACATAGTTACACTTTCATAAAGACATTTGATAAATTGAGATTAAATATGATTGTAGTGTATGGAGTTGGCTTAAAGCAGTATCAGCAGTTTTTATGTTTCTTTTCCTTATCACTAAGGTCATTAAGTTCTATTTTGCTTACTAACTCCTCCCAAAGAAGTATAGATTCAGATGAAGTAATGAGCACTCGTACAACTTTCAACTGTTACTTCCAGATTCCTTAAAGAAGGCCTGGGTTATTTGGGAACAAGAAATATGAAAGGCAGTGTGTATGATACAACTATTCCCCTGGTAGGATGTGTTTCTGAGGCCGGTCACTGGGCTCTTTAGTGGGCTGTGAGAATGTGGTAGCTGGAGCAGGAACAGATGGCAGCAGGCAATTTTCCATCAGAGACAGAGACTAAAACATCTTCTACTAGCCTGCTCAAGTGGCCTGCCTCATTTGTCTAGAATCCAGAGTGTCTTCTAAGGAAATGGAACTGGTAGTGTCTGGCTGCTGGAGGATGGGCCCAAACTGTGACTCTTGTGGTCCTTGGCCATCACAGGAAGTGCTCACCAAAGTAATTTATCTCAATATGTATTTTTACAACCAATTTGATTCCTGCTTTTTAAACACATAAGTTATTTCTGCTAGGGAAGACTTCAAACCTGACTCCAAGGTCTACCCATGTTTCCCCTCATAGCCTCCCCCACCACAGAGAGCAAATACTTTTTAAAAATAGGAATATTGAACTGAACTCTTTACATTTTAATAACCAAATGATTCTCATAAATATATAATTCAAATAATCACTTCAAGAAAATGTAATTACAACTTCAAGCATTTCTAGTGGCCAAGAAACCATCAGTAGAAAATTATTGCAAAGTTTTCTTCTATAGGTATATTGGATCTTAAAAGAATGTTCAAGAATTCTACTCTGACACATAAAGATCAATAAAAAGACTTTTATATGCTCTCCTCTGATAAAATATTCTACCAATCAGCATGCTTTGCCTATTTTGATAATAAGATATAGAACTAACTGGAGGCTATACCTCCTATTCTCTTGTAGAATGAGTTTCACTGGACTGAGGACTATAAGAAGTACCTCCTTTTCTTTATAAGTTTATGTAAGGACTATGTTTTTAAACATAGCTTTTATTATTACTCAGGTATAGTGAGATCAACAGATCAGAGGAGATGATTACCATTGAAAAGGTTGTCAGTTACTCATAGTTCCCAAGAAGTCCCTTTGTCATGTCACAAAGGGACATATGGGAAAGAACTGTGGTCAGTGAGAGGGAAGGGGCAAATGTGGCTAAGAGCTTTTAGTGTAGTTTTTTGGTTTTTCGGGGTTTTTTTTTGGAAGGAACAGGCAAGGCAGGGTAGGCAGGTTTAGGATTGGCCAGTTTGAATAATTTTAGCAGGACCTTTTGGGCTGTCTGTAGTTTTGGGGGGGCACCTGGCCTTGAGGTATAAAGAGCAGAGGGCAAGTGGTCCAGAGTGTGAGAGCCTTGTGGGAGTCAGATGCAGGATAGTTGGGGTGTGGGCTTATTTTCTATGTATATATAAATGGCATGCTCCTAGGTGAGCCTCTGCTGTCTTTAGGAATTGGCTAACACTGGGAGGGCCAGCCTCTCCAGGGTCAACAAGACTCAAGATGTCAAAGGATCAGAAATCTAAAAAATAAAAAGATATGACTAATACAAATTAACACACCGAAACAATAGGCTAGCATCGTTTTCCCAAGTGTGGTGTTCACCTGGATGGGCAACAATCTCTTGTCACCGAAAGTACCCCATTGATTCAAGTACCCCTTCTACTAAACTCCAGAAAGGTTTTTGTTTCAGTTTTTAAAAATTCAGTACTTTGAAACAACAAAAGGGTTGAATAATCATTGAATACTCTGCTGAACAATGAAGTACATGTTAACTTGTCCCACACAGCCATGTGTCATTTGATTTAGAGACTACCAATACTGTATTTTCTGCATAAAATGCACACCAACATTTTTGTGTGCGTTATACATGAGATTATTATACCCATTATTACCCATGGTATGTAATCATTATACCATGCACAATGCACATCCTAATTATTCCCTCAAAAATTTGTGCAAAAAGTGTGCATTATACACAGTAAAATATGGTAAATTCTTCCACATTAGGGTCTGTGTAAAACCCTTATTTAGACTAGAATTATTAAAGGAATTTTCTATTTGGACATTCATCGCTGACCTTTGGTTCAAATCATCTTCTGGCACTAGTTAATAAATACTTGTTAAATAAACAAAAGTGATTAAATTTGCCAAATTTATTGCCAGAATTTTTTTCACATTCCTCAAGATACTTTCATACTGTTTCCAGTCTGATTCTTGTATTAAAGAAATTCAGAAGAGTAAAATGTGTTGATTATTTTGCACAAACAAAAGCTGATCTATTATTTAAAAATATCCATAAACAGCAACACCTTTATAAGCAAATGTAAAATGGGGCGAGGAACACTCATAATTTGAGTAGCAATTCAGTTTCAGCCTGACTGGCAAACCTGTAATTCCCAATGTCCCTACTCCTCCATTCAGCAGCAATGTACAAAGGGTCAAAGAACTTTCCATAGTCAAATAGAATAATTAATATATAAAATCAGAATATATAAGCACATGGTGAAAATAACCCATAATCAAGAAAGAAGAAACCTCAGAAATATGGAGTTTTTCCCTTTCCCCATTTTCATTAAACATTTAGGAAAGGAGAAAACATATATATGGTGTTTCAATGCAAATGACATTTTTAACTAATTTCATTTCTTCCTTTTAGATATTAAAGTTTCCCTTAGGAATTTAGTGTGTAATAAGTGTGAAGTTTGAAACAGTGGGGGAAGGATGTTGGAGTCGACAATAGGTATTGATACAACTAGACAGCCATTTGAGGGGGAAAAACGTTTATCCCTCACGCTGAAATAAATTCTGAAGGAGTCAACGATTTAGATGTAAAATATGAAACTACTTGCAAGCTAGGAGAAGGCTCTGGTGTGCTAGTCGCACACAGTGGATGCTACACACACCTTATCCTAAGGCAGCCAAGAGCAGGAATGGAAAGGGCCCTAGGCTCGAGGGGCCCTGGGCTTGGTGGCAATCATAGCAGTGGCCATAGCAGCAGGGAGGTGTGAAAAGTAGACTTTTCTTGAGGTGAAGAGGTTAAGAAGTACAAATTGGTAGTTATAGAATGTCATGAGGATGTGAAGTATAGCATAGGAGGTATAATCAATACTATTGTAATATATATTGTACCAGGTAGGTGCTAAAAATATAGGGGGAAACACTTTGTGAAGTATGTGATTACCTAATCACTATGCCCTACACCTGAAACTAATACAAAATAATATTGGAAGTAAACTGTAATTGAAAAGAAAACTTAAAATAAAAAACACCTTTAAAAAAAGTAGTCATCTCTTTATATAGTCTGGCCCATCATTCTCTGTGTGTTGTAGGTACCTAGGCTCCTGAGATAAAGGCAAACAGAGAAGGTGTGTCAATCACTAATTTCTTTTGTAATTCAAAGCTGAAGCTGTGTGTTTTATTCTGGGGCCAGACAAGTATTGGGGAAAATCATAGATTGATTTCTTGCTCTTAACTCTCTGGATTGCTAAACGTGACCCTCAGGGTAGCATCACTCTCTGGTGTCTGCAGGTTTCTGCGGAGCTTTCCACTGGTGCCACAAGGGAATGGAACAGTGTCAGCTGTGCTCCGGCCCTTCTGCAGTGTTACCAGACTAGACTGGACTGATTCCAGAGACTCTCAAGGGGCGTGTGCTGGGTGGGGAACAGGAGGGTTTTAGCCGGAAAGCTTTTTCTTTAGGGTCTGTGGATTCTTTCTTCCTTTCCTCTTCCTATTCCGCTAGTTAGTTTCTTTATCCTGGAATTCCACCCTTTGCCTGACCTCTCATTCCACCTCACATCATCCTCTGACCTGGATAAAAGAAACACTTATGTCATTCACGCTAGGATTCTCAGACTGGCAGGTTGTTTGGAACAACGTGCAATGTTCCTAGCAACAGATTAAGACCAATCTGCAGCACTTCAAAGCCTGAAGCCACTGAAAAATCACGGAGGACTACCTAGTTATATTTGGAACTTCTGCTTTGTGGGTTTGTATTAGCTAAGAAACCCAGAAATTTTTTTAAGCATTTTTTTGGTTTATTTTTAATAGAAACTTGGAAGGTATAACCAGTTTCTAAAATAGTCATGATGAATTTAATCAGGGTGCTGAGAATGAATGCCAAATGTGTCTGTGCTAAAATTTGAAAGCAGGGTATACAAAGTTCACTGGCAGTCCCAGGGAGGTGATTTTAATTACCAGGACCATTTTATATTCATTAAGAACACAGCCACTAGGGTCAGCTAGACCTGTTTTGAAATGCATGAACAAGTTGTTTAAATGTGGGAGTTCTTTAACCTTTTAAGCCTCAGTTTTACATCTGTAATTTATCATAAATCACATATTTTGAGGTATACTTGATGAAATATGTAGATGGGCTTGTCTACAGTAGAAGGAATAATAAAAGAAGCTGATCAGTATAGGTTGTGAGTAGAGATATTTTAGCAAATAGGATTGTCATTATTTTGTGGATGAACAACTGAGTTTTTTTTTTCCTACATCAGGCAAAAGAATAAAGTTGGGGAAAGTTATGAGAGAGAATAAGGAAAAAAAATAATGGGAGATAAAACAGGGTAAATCTGACTATCACTGAAGGGAGATGCGATTATTTTGTATATAAATTCCCTCCATGGACTAACACAATATATGACACATAGCAGGTGCTTACTTATGCTTGAAGAATGGATAGGTAAAGACTGAGATAATAATGTACTAATAGAGGGACGTGGAAGGTTATATTAAAAAAATAGTTAAAAACACCTCTAAGTTGTCCTATCTAAGGAATACTCTGTTGGTCAGACTTATGTGTTATACAATAACAAAGCAAACAAACAAACAGAAAAAACACGAGTGAACAAACTAAAAAGTACTGGTATTTTGGTTGCACAGCATGTTCTTTATTGCAGTCCACAAAGTGGAGCGAGGGAGAAACCAGTGTTCTTTGAACACACAAAGGAATGGCACACCTGTCAACTCAGAGGGATCGAGACCTGTGAGGCCAGCATGGTTTCTGGTGGAAGTCAAAAGGTGAAACTGAGAGCCTAAACTGGGAAGACCATTAATCTTAAAAAAAAAAAAAGTCAAAATGGGCAGAGGGCCTCAACATAGAAGAGCCTTTGGCATTTGGAGAGGGGCAAAAATTTATTATCTCTTGCTTTGCTTTAATTCCCTATTGAATGCCAATAACTCCTTTTGTTTACTGTGAAAACTCAAGCACTTCTATCACTCCTATGCTTTTCCGACCACCCCTCAAGGGGGTGGTACCACCCCCAATCGAAAACCATGAGAGTATAACAAAGAGGATGAATTATATTCAGAAGAAATCTTAGGGCCAGGGGTCACAATAAAAAACTTAACACCCTTGACTTTCATGGCTCTTATAGGCATGACTCTCTGTGCTTTTACAGTGAAACAAAGATCTATAATACCGTTAAGTAATTTGTCATTTTGCCGAGGAATGTTTTTGGATCATGTTTGGTGTGAGGCTGATTTGTAGGGACACTAATGGATGAAACTAGCTTACTTCATTCTTGCCTACACCATCACACATAAATTTATGACGGTTGTTGTCTTCTACTTGTATTTATTGCAAGGTTAATAACTCTCATGATGTAGTTTAAAAAAACGTTAGCTTTTTGTAGAAAGATGTCTCTGAAAGAAAAGCACTTGGCAGGGCTGTTAATGATGTGCAAAGGATGTACAGAAGTAATTCAGTGGGAATTCATAGATGAGAAGTTTTGAATAAGTTATGGAATTCAAGTTTGGTAGTGTTGATAATCTGCCAAAATTGTTTTATCACCAAATGTGTGATAAAACAATAGCAACAGTACAACAAAGCAGTGATTTTAAAATTGTTTTAATGTCTTTATAATTTACTTTAGATCTGTATTTTCAAAATTATTAAGGGGCCACCGCATGTCTTTAGTTAAGCTTCATTTTCTACAGGAAATTAAAAGCTTTAGAAGAATTCAAAAATTTCAAAGTTTCAAATTAGGCCTGTATAACACTGCTGAATGAAATGTGTTCCCTGGATGTGTTTTATATACAGGTATGCTCAGATGAGGTAAAAGGAAGAAAATTTCACCACTATTTCAACCCAACAAAATTGATTATGTACATTGCTATATAAAATTTGCTCTATGTATATTGGACTTCTGCATCCAATTTCATTTGAAGAAAAATTCCTACTAAAAACAAACAAAAATAAATAACAAGAAACTATGCTATGATGAAAGACAATTAATGATAATTATCAAATAATAATAATATCTGAGACACATGTAAGCAAGAAACTATTCTAAGTAATTCTTCTTGTTGCTCAGTGAGATAAGTTCTATTATTCTCACTTCATAGATGGGAAAAGTGAAAAGTTTCAATGACTTAGCCAAGGTCTCAGTGAGTCGAGAGTGGAACTGGAATTAGAACCCTGGCAGTCTTTTCCCCCAATCTGGGCTATTAAACACTACGCTATACAGCTTATGGATCGTAAAAAATAATAATAACATTAAAATAGTAATAAAAATAATACATAATATAGGTGCCACTAAGTACCAGACACTAAGCATTTATACATAAGTCTGTTTACAGCTTCCTTTCCCCTTAGGTAAAAGAGACAAAAAGGTGCAGGACTATGCCTTTGAAACTGTTGAGTATTTTAGATATAATAAATGTGTTGTCTGTTGGACATATATCCTATGGATACTGAACTTGAGTGATATAAAGGGAATGAACATGTACTCTTGAAGAAATAAATGCATAATTAGTATGATTCAGGGGTTTGAAATGTGTTCT
>PVKM010040813.1:0-13345 GCA_004027735.1 Carollia perspicillata
TCTATTAGTCACCCGGCAAACAAACCCCGAGGTCGCCTGCCCACCTCAGGGATGTCCGTGATGTCATTTGTGCGGATGCCTACATGTCACCGGCACTGGTTGTCAGGGACGAAGGCACGCCCTTGTTCAGCGCAGCGAGCTCTGGGCCCAAATGCGAGCGTGAAATCTCTGGTCTATTTCTGTAATAGTGTTTACAGCTGTTTAATGACCCTGAAAAGGTTCGGAGTCTGGCACTCCGCGTTTCGGAACGGGGGCCGTTGTGCTCATTATAACCACCTCGGTTCCGCGGGCGCCACAACAATGGGGAAAATAGCGTTTGACGAGAAGCCATTGTGTTCTGGGAGAGGTGGCCCTCGTCACAGCTCGCCCGAGCGAGGACAGCAGGGTCAGCGGGGCGGAAGGGCCGAGGGCCCTGGGCGTCCCCAGGAAGGGGGACCTCCCTGCCCCCGGAACGGTGTGCTGTGACGGTGTTTTCAGTGGGGCCCCCTCTGGGGCCGTGCTGGGGCCCCCGGCCCTCCCCCACCCAGCTCTCCGGGGCTGTGGGCTCTGCCAGGCTCTGAGCCAGCGCCGTCACCCACGCTGATGAAAAAGGGAATATTTAGTTGTGCTTGGCTAGACAACAATATTTGATTTTTAAAAATCCCGTTGAAATGGTTATTTTGAAAGTCATTTTATTTCCCAACTATTCTTTTTCATGGTATAAGGATAAAACTCTTACTGGCGAGATCTATATTTTTTGGACTATTCATAAGATTACTTTTTTTTTTCTGTGCTAGCAAAATGAAACTGTGTTTTGTGTAGAATTTATTTAGACTCGGAGCAGCTGGCTTTTCGGGTGCCCTGATAGCTTTAGATTTCACTTGGAGGGAGAGAGACACTAGGTTCTCCACTGGAAGAGTTCAGTGGAAACTTTGTCACGGGCATCACAGGAAATGGACTCGAAGGCGGACAGGCGGAATCCAAACCACCGTCAGCTGGTCAAGGGCTGCGGTGGCTCGGGAACCGCGATGACGACGTGATGCTGCGGGATGTCTTTCGGTAATCTGGGCGCCCAGCGGTGGGCTTCATGGGCTGAGGACCACCCCACCCCCCGCCAAGGAATGGGGAATCACTGAGCTGGAGGAGAAGACCTCCAGCCCCCTCCCCTGTCCCCGACGCATCCCACGGGGTCTGGAGTCTCCGCCTGAGAGTGAGGAGGCCCTGGTGGCTGGGATGGAGGCCCTGGGCTTGGTCAGTGCGGACAGTAGGACAGCTGCTGCATGCCGGGGCGATGGGCCCAGCGCCAGGGCTGGGTTGTGCACAGGCCACCGAGTGCCGCGGGTAGCGGTGGCGGGCGGTGCTGCAGGTCCTGGGTGTGTCTGCCTGGTGGCCAGGACGCTGACCGACTTCCACCGCAGGGCCTGTCCAGGAACAGCATGACCCCAGCGGGGATACGTGTCCCCACACCTGGGGCTGGGGACACCTCCCTCCTGTGGGAGGACCCCTGCCCTGGGAGCCGTCGGGGACGTGGTCGGGCTGGCCGTTCACGGTGGGACAAATGCCCCCTCGGCCTCACAGTGAGGCGTGTGTGGGTGTTTGCAGAGAGCGGGCTGTGGGGTGCCACGCCGCTCCCTGCACAGAGTGATTGCACACACGTGCCTGTGCTCATGCACACGCTCACACTCACACACACCTGTGTCCTCGCACACATATGTGTGCGAGGGTCTCTCCTCTCCCTGAACTCTGGACCCTGCCTCTCAGGAGCCTTTTCGTTGCTTCCCTGTGGTTGGTGGCCTTGCCCGTGGGGCCCCTCGAGGGCAGGTGCGTGGGGTCCCCGCGCCATTTCCTGAGTGGCAGAGACCGGGCACATGCATGCTGGACGGGCGGAGCGTCGAGGCTGCAGAGACCAGGGCTGTGCCGGGGCAGCGAGTCCCAGGCCCAGGGCCAGCTTGTCCTGCCTCGGCTGACCTGGCCCGGGGACAGCACACCGGCCCCCCTGCTCGTCCCAAGAACCTGAGCTCCCCGCCCGGCTCTGAGTCCAGCGGCTGGCTGGGTGAGGCTGACCCGGTGCGCCTGCCCAGGGCCCCACGGGTGGCGCCTACCACAGAGGGGACTGAGATGCCCGGCTGTGCAGGCCTGCCCCACAGCGGGGCTCTGCCCATTGAGGCCACACTTTCGGGGCGTCTCCTGGTGGGCCGGCCAGCTCCATAGGATCCTGGGTCCTCCCATGGGCCTCCTGATGGCTGGTCTCTGTCTCCTGGTGCCTGTGGGTGCGTGGACTGAAAGACCTGGGTGGGGGGGGTGGGGGGCGTCTGCCTTGGCCATTTCTGGGCCCCCAGGTGGGAGCCAGAGGCCCTTCTGACTCTGACACATTTGGACTGCATGTGTCCACAGACCTACGCGGAGCTGAGTTTGGGGCCCATAAGGTTGGGTCCCCCCTTTTTTAAGGTGTTAACATTGATTTGTGTGAGAGAGGAGAAAAGGGGGAGGGAGAGAGAGAGAGAGAGAGAGAGAGAGAGAGACATTGATCTGTTGCTTCTCTTATTGATACGCCATCAGGTGATTCCTGAAAGTGCCGGACCGGGGATCGATCCCGCAACCTTGGAGTATCAGGATGTGGCTCTCACCAGCTGAGCTACCGGGTCAGAGCAGGGGCTCGCCGCCTTTTATGGGCTGTGTCTCTAAGGTCTGTTCACTCATTCACCCATTTGGTGGACAAATACCGAACCCCCGAGACCACGTCTGTGACCCAGGCAGTCGGGACCCTGCCCTCACGGAGAAGGGGGGACGCCCGGCCTCTCCTGGTGCCAAGGACTGTGAGGAGCAGAGTGGGCGGGTGCTCTAGAGAGAGGCTGGGGCGTCTGCCCCAGACAAGGGCGCACAGAGGGCCTTGTGGGTGGGGCTGCGTGAGCTGAGACCTGCGTGAGGAGAAGTTGACTGGCCTTTGCATGTTCTAGAACATTCTGTGTTTGGCACTGGCACTTGACCAGTTAGTTGCTCTAAGGTTTTTTTTAAAAAAGCTTTGTTGCTTGAAAAACACTTTTTCGCAGTGAAAGAATTCTGTACCCAAACCTAAGTTGAAGGCTCCCATGTTCATCACCCGATCCGCTGAGCCGCCCCTCGCAAGGGTGTGTGGTGGAGGCGGGCGGCCTTCCCGTTTGGCCGGAGCTGCAGGCCTGCGGGATTGCGCACTCAGCCCCCCAGCCCCCCTGCTGAATCGGCCGCAACCTGCAAGTGGTCGGTCTTCCTGGATTCAACCAACTGCGCAACCTTTGGCATCAGCCACGTCGGCTTCGGGCTTCCTGAACTTCCAGAGTGCTCGGCAGGACTTGGGGCCCCCGCGTGGCTTTGGGGCCACGGTCTGCGTTTGTCCAGGAGAGGAGCCAGCCTGGCTGGGGGGCCTTGGAGGTGGAGAAGGGGCTCCAGACACAGCCCCGGGGCTGCTGGATCCTGCCTGAGGCCTCCGCCCCTGGGCCTGTCCCCCTGTGCTGGCCAGTGGGTGCCGGGAGCACGGGAGCCGGCCAGCCCCACCTTCAGGTGCCAGGCACAGGGCCTGGCACCCTGCCGGCTCTCAGCAAGCTTCTGGAGTGAGTGCAAGGGTCTGTGAGAGAAATGACTCCCTTCTGACCAGTCTCCAAAGTGGGCCTCTCAAATCTGACTGCCACCAGAGACAGCAGGTAAAGACGGCCAATTGGAAGGCTTCTTTCACGGCACGTGCCCATGTGCGTGAGTGTGGCCAGCTGTCCTGCTGCCTCTAGCCACGGACACCATGGCCCGCACTGTGGTCATGCTTTCTCTCCGCCCCGGAAACAGCCACTGGGTCGGCCTCTCTCCTCCCGTGCCCGGCGGACCCCAGCCCTGTGCTCTGGCTGGGGAAGCCAGTGCCACATTGGAGACCCTCCCAGTCTGCCTGGCAGGAAGTGTGGCAGGCCACAGACTCTGCTGGTGCTGAATGTACTTCGTCCACAGTTGAGCTTGGGCCCCAAGGTCCCCTGGGGAATTGGGTGGCCCAGGAACCAGTCCCGGCTGGGGTGCAGGGCTGCCCGGGCCTGCCCGGCCAGCTGAGACGGCTGCACACCGCGGGCTACGCCGAGGACAGATGTGCAGTGCCTTTCCGACAATGGCAGGAAGCAGACCCGGGCTCCCCGGGGGGAGAAGACGGCTCCGGAAGTAGAAGGACCCCAGGCGAGGGTTCCTGGCCCTTCCGAGCCGAGTTCCCCACGTGCTGAGATGTGGAGAGGTGGCTCACGGCGCCCCGCGCCGAGTGGCCCTGCTTAGCGGTTCTCCACCCGCCGGAGGGGACAGCGCGGGCCATCACAGACAATTACTCGGACCAGCTCAGAGCGCGTGTGTTCAACAAACAGCTTTGAGCTCTGATTTTCTGCCGAGCACATTCTGCAGGTGCAATTTGTACTCATTACTGTGTGTTGGGAAAGTTATTAAAAACACTCCGACTTGGTGGAGTCTTCCTACGGCACATGCCCCGGACTTTAATTGGTCTTAATCTAGTTCCTTAAGAGATCTCTTTAAGCCCCAATGAAAGTCCCGGCCTCGGGTGTCGCACCCGGGGAAGGACAGGGCAGAGGCGTCCTTCTGCGGCGGAAGCCCTCAGCCCTGCCCGGATTGGGACCCTCGGGATAATCCCTTACGGTTCCATCGGGAGATAATTCATACTTCTGTTGACGGGCACAGTTACCAAATGACAAAATAACAGTGTTTCGTAACATAAGGGTTAAATCTTAATCTCCGAGGTTTGCAAAGCTGCTACGCGCAGTCTCCTTAAAATTTAATATACCTCGTTAATGCTTCCTTGCAAACACTGAAGGATTTTTATGATTATAATCATGTGTTACAGCACCTAGTACTGTTTCTAAGCAGCATACTAATCAGCTTAATGAGATATTACTGCACTTTTTGTTGACTAAAGCAAAATCCCTTTTATTGTTCTAAAGCCTGTCCTCTACTTTATTTTTTCCCAAAACATTATCTTGTTTTATTGCGTATCAGTAAATATCATGCCATTGGGTTGGGTCTTTTTTTTTTTTGGCCAAAACGTAAAATAATCTCCTTCGTCTCAGAGTGGCGACGGTGTCGGATGTGGGTTCCAGAAGCAAAAGTTCCAAGTGAGTGTTTGGCGTGGCCGGTCTAGTGGTTCTGCTCCAAGGCCCACTTCCAACGGAGCCTGCAGGGGCGGGCGCCATGACGTGGGGGGCGGGGCGGGGTGGGGGCGGGAAGACTACCACGTACACCCCGGATTTGTTATGAGGTGTTGAAAGTGGTAAAACATGAATAATTGAAGTGTGAATGAATAATTGCAGTCAGCAAATAGAAAATACAAGGAAGACGATCTATCGCCAAAACAAATTGGAGGACCAAGGCCATATTGCATAATTGGCATTTAATAATTCATTTTTTTATTATTGTTTTCGACTGTAATTCCTCGGCCTTACGAGGCGTAGGTGCGGCGGGCCATGCAAATGTCGCGCCCGCGGGGGCCGGCGCTTCCCCGCGCCTGGTTCCGGGCCCAGATCTGAACTGTCTCTCCCTTTGCAGGGATGGAGGAAGCCAGCCTGTGCCTGGGCGTGTCCTCGGGGGCAGCCGACGCGGAGCCCCGCCGGAGCGGCCCGGTCCTCAACGGCCAGTATGCCATGAGTCAGAAGCTGCACCAGGTCACCTCCCAGCTCGGCCACGCCTTCCCGGAGCTGCGCCCGCGGCCCAGCCCGGAGGACAAGCCGCCCGCGGCGCTGGACGACAAGGCCCGCGTGCCCGTGAGCGGCCAGCCCATGGGCGGCCCGATGGCGCTGCTGGCCAGCCCGCTGGGCCGCGACGTGGACGCTAGCCTCAACGGGCGCGTCGACCTGCAGCAGTTCCTCAACGGGCAGAACCTGGGCATCATGTCGCAGATGAGCGACATCGAGGACGACGCGCGCAAGAACCGCAAGTACCCATGCCCGCTGTGCGGCAAGCGCTTCCGGTTCAACAGCATCCTGTCCCTGCACATGCGCACGCACACCGGCGAGAAGCCCTTCAAGTGCCCCTACTGCGACCACCGGGCGGCGCAGAAGGGCAACCTCAAGATCCACCTGCGCACGCACAAGCTGGGCAACCTGGGCAAGGGGCGCGGGCGCGTGCGCGAGGAGAACCGCCTGCTGCACGAGCTAGAGGAGCGCGCCAGCCTGCGCGACAAGCAGCTGCGGAGCGGCCTGCCGCCGCCGCGCCCCGACCTCAAGCCCCCGCCGCACGCGCCGCCCGCGCCGCCCGCCGCCGCCACCTGCCACCTGGCGCCGCCCGCCGCGCCCGGCGCACCGGACGCCGCCCGCCCCGCGCCCTCGCCCAAGCCGGCAGGGGGCGCGCAGGAGGACGCGGCGGCCCCCGCCGCCGGCTTCCGCTGCACCTTCTGCAAGGGCAAGTTCAAGAAGCGCGAGGAGCTGGACCGCCACATCCGCATCCTGCACAAGCCCTACAAGGGCACGCTGTGCGACTTCGCCGCCTCGCAGGAGGAGGAGCTCATCAGCCACGTGGAGAAGGCGCACATCACGGCCGAGTCGGCGCAGGGCCAGGGCCCCGGCGGCGGCGGCGAGCAGGCGGCCAACGAGTTCCGCTGCGAGGTGTGCGGGCAGGTGTTCAGCCAGGCCTGGTTCCTCA
The DNA here is from genome assembly GCA_004027735.1 of Carollia perspicillata. Taxonomy (NCBI): domain Eukaryota; kingdom Metazoa; phylum Chordata; class Mammalia; order Chiroptera; family Phyllostomidae; genus Carollia; species Carollia perspicillata. The sequence continues at coordinate 6,625 of PVKM010040813.1, forward strand.
AGGGCCACATGCGCAAACACAAGGACTCGTTCGAGCACTGCTGCCAGATCTGCGGCCGGCGCTTCAAGGAGCCCTGGTTCCTCAAGAACCACATGAAGGTGCACCTCAACAAGCTGTCGGTGAAGAGCAAGGCCCCCGGCGACGCGGAGGGGCCCGCGCCGCTGGGCGGCCTGTCGCAGGAGACCCACGCCAACCTGTACTCCAGGTACCTGTCCTGCCTGCAGGGCGGCTTCGTGGCCCCGGACAAGGCCGGCCTGAGCGAGCCCGGCCAGCTCTACGGCAAGGGGGAGCTGCCCCTGAAGGAGAAGGAGGCCCTGGGCAAGCTGCTGTCCCCCCTGGCCAGCGTGGCCCACGGCGTCCCCGAGGGCGACAAGCACTCCCTGCTGGGCTGCCTGAGCCTGGTGCCGCCGCTCAAGTCCAGCTGCATCGAGCGCCTGCAGGCGGCGGCCAAAGCGGCCGAGATGGACCCGGTGCGCAGTTACCAGGCCTGGCAGCTCATGGCCAGGGGCGTGGCCGCGGACCACGGCTTCCTGTCGAAAGAGCGGCCGCTGCCGCGCGGCCAGGAGGACGCGCTGGCCCACGTGGGGGTCGCGTTCGACAAGGAGAAGCGCGAGTACGTGTTCGTGGGGGCGGACGGCTCCAAGCAGAAGATGCCCGCGGATCTGGTCCACGGCGCGAAAGCGGCCGCTCAGAGAGACCTGCCGGCGAAGCTGGACCCCTCGGAAGGCGGCCGCGAGTTCCTGCCGCACGGGCTGAGCCCGGCGCTGGACTACCCGCTGCAGGGCCCGGGCGGCATGAAGGAGAAGCCCACGGAGTGCCCCGACTGCGGCCGCGTCTTCCGCACCTACCACCAGGTGGTGGTGCACTCCCGCGTGCACAAGCGGGACCGCAGGGCCGAGGAGGACGGGCTGCACGCGGGCCTGGAGGAGCGGCGCGGCTCGGGCAGCGACCAGGAGTCCCAGTCGGTGAGCCGCTCTACCACGCCGGGCTCCTCCAACGTCACCGAGGAGAGCGGGGTCGGCGGCGGGCTCTCCCAGACCGGCAGTGCGCAGGAGGACAGCCCGCACCCCTCCTCGCCGTCCTCCTCAGGTGGGTTGCTGGGGCGGGTGGGGGAGGGGCCGCCGGCGAGGGCCCTGCCTGCCCAGGTGCTGCTCAGTGGGGGGGCGCGGGGGGGCGGGCCTTTGCTGCTCTTCAAGGTCAGGCCCAAGGTCACCTGGCTGGTTGGTGTGGGAGGCCCTGCCTCGGAGGAAGGCTGTGCCTTAGTCTGGCGGGCCTTTCCTTGAGCCTCCGCCCCCGAGGAAAGTCAGCCGGACCTCCCTTGTGTGCGGTGGGGTGGCCGGTGGGCACGGTTCCCCATCGGGCGTGCCCACCCTCCCCTGTAAGTGCCTGCCCGAGCTATGTGGTGCCCTAACCCACAGGCCATCCCCTCCAGCCCAGAGCCTGGGAGCTGGCCTCCCACCCCATCCAGGGGGGATGGGAAGCTGTAAGTTCAGACCCACACTCCCCCCGCCCCCCCAGTACATTCCCGTGATCCTCTCAGGTGGGCACTCCTGTCACCCTCCTGAGATCACCCCCTGCCGGGTTCCCATCCAGAAAGACAGCTTGGCTGCCCGGCCGGGGTCCTCTGCCGGCTTGGGAGGGCCCGGAGCCTCGACACCCAGATGCGCGCGACTGCGTGTCTTAAAATGTGCTGCGTTCCCGGGGCGATATTCAGCTTCGGGGTCTAAAATAGCAAAGCAGAAAATCTGTCATCACGATGTCTGGGAAACGCTGACGCTTCCTGGCCCCATTCGGGGGAGGAAGGAAAAAAACAACAACACCTCCCTAGCCTGAGACGGGGAATGAAGTTGCCACCCAGCAGCAGGTGAGCCGAGGCCGCCGTCCCTGCCGGCAGAGCCCCGTCTAACGGGTGGCGAAGGGAGAGTCCTGTCCGGAGCCCTTTCCGAAGAAAGCATCTCGCTCACGCCGTAATCACCCCGCAGCCTAACGACAGAGGAAGTCGTGCCATAACAAATGCCCTGTAACTAATGGCAACATCGATTCCCGAGATCAGCCATTAAGTCTCGAAAGGGAGAGACGGTTCCAGGCACCTCCAGGCCCCGGCCGCCTGTCCCGCAGGCGCACGGTGGAGGGTCCTTGGCAGAAAGTTTCCCCTCTGGCCCCCTGGGGTCTCCCCCTCCGGGGTCGAGGCAGCTCTTTCAGGCCGGGGGGCGGTGGGCTGCGGTAGTTATTAAACGGATGCCGGCTTCGTTCCGTTGTTGCTGTCATGCTTCAGTGTAACCCTTCTTCTAGGGCGAAATTAGTATGAAAATAAAGTGGGCGCCTGCTGGCTTATTACAGACCAGTAAAGAATGGTTAAGACATAAATCTGAGCCGCACATTCCAGAGATTCCGATAGCACTTAATGCGGCTGCTTAAATACCCATGAAACACGCTGTCTGCTCCACCGTGCTGGACGCGGGCGTGATTTATCTCTGGTGCGAAGTCTGAGGAGTCGAGCGGGACTGAGAGCTCCTGGGAAGGTGCGGCCGCGCCGCCGAGTGACCGCTGCCCGAGTTGGACTCGGTGCAGGGCAGGCTTTTGGAGCTCGCTGCCTGAGGGCGCGGGGATGCGTGCACCGTGCCAGGCGTCCCTCCGTCACCAGGGGCTGTTTCTGGCCTCCTGGGAAGAGGTGCCGTCCGGGGACTGCGTCCCGCGGCTCTGGCATGGGGGACCTTCCAGGGGCCGGGTGCAGAGCGCGCCCCGGCTCCCCTGAGTGGGTGGCGTGAGCGCCGACAGATTGCCAGTCCCGTCCCAGCCTGCTGACACGCGGGGGGGCTGGCGGAATATTCCGACACCACATGCTCGGCTCTATTTCTGTCGCGTCCCCGTGTTTTTCTCACCTTCTGGCCGAGTGGTAGCCTCGTACAACTCCTTCCCGTTGTTTCCGTGTGTCTAAAGACTCTCGGAAAAAAGGAGAAAAACCTAAAAGAACCCAAGGGCCCGCGGACTGGAGGGAGGGTCGCACTGGAGCTGAGGCCGTCGCCTCGCTTTTCTGTCCCTCGTGGGACTGTTCGCCGTCCTGGAGGCTGGACTCTTCACTTCCGGGGGACGTCTTTGTTTTGTTTTCTTCATATTCAAATGAGACCCTTTCATAATTTTCTGGCCGAGGAGCAAAATCGGCAGGCCTACGGTCCACACGCCCCGAGCCAGCTCCCCAGCGGGGCGGGCGGGTTTGCCTGGGATTAACGCCCTGGCGTAACCCCATCGGGTGCATCTTCCCCGTTACCCACGACCAGTGTGACTCGGACAGGGCGCGGGTGGCGTACGCATTCAAATAAAAGTTGCGGCACAGTGGGCGTTTTGGGATTACCTGTTAGAGAGAAGACCCACGAGGTGCAGGGGAGGGGAAGAAAACCTTTCAGCCCCGAAGGGGAGAGAGCAGCACTTTATTAAGGGTTCTGTTGAGAACGAGTGCCCACCACGGCGCCGCACGCTTCTCAGACTGCATGACAATGTCGCAAAACTTAATTTCCAGCACTCGATTCTTTTCTCGTTGAAAACTGGGTCAGTAGGGCCTGAGAAACTATTTTTTCAGATCTTAACCAGTGAATTCTTCTTTATAAATCGCTGCTCTTAACATGATAGTAGCTCTGAATTCATCATAAAAACCCTTTTTACAGAGAGCCTCTTAGAGCAGATCTCCAGAAGAAGGCTCACAATGAGCAGAGAGGCAGCCTTTGTTATCTGATGCGGTTCTTTGCGAGGGCCGGGAGCAGAGCGGCTGTGTAGAAATGTCTTGCTCAGACCGAGACGCAGAAAGGGTCAAGTTTGCAATCAAACAGTTATTGCCGAGATGGGCGACTGCCACTGGCCGGGCTAATGTGGGTGCAGCTGTTTGTTATGTGAGCAAAAGAATGTTTGAGTCAGTGAGCGTGTGAAAATGATCGCAGTGAACCAGAAAATGTGTTTGTTCTTGGGCTCTCCAAACCGCTGAGAACCGAGCTTCGGCGCTGCGGCCGGAGCCGGGGCCTCTGACGAGAGGAGGGATCGCGGCTGCTCACCGAAAACGCACAAAGCCTCTTCCCGGCCTCTTCCCGGCTCTCCCCTGTTTTTGCCGTGGATGGTGCGACTTACCGATCGTCCCACACCCCCGTCCACGTCCAAGGCGAAGGGAAGTGCTTTGGAGGTGGCAGCCTTTGGTTCTGCTCTTTCGTGACAGTGGAGGCGTGGGCGGCCGTGTGGGGGTCCCCTCACGGCCGGCTGGCGTGCCCACATACCGAGGGCGCCCTGAAACCTCAGCTGAGCCCCCGCTGGGGCCCGAGTGCCACTCGGAGCCAGATGGCGGCCCAGCGCCCGTGTCTTTCAGTTTGGCTTTGGACAGCGCGCTCGGAAGAATTAAAACTTAGTGTACTGAGAAACGACACTGCTCATCACCGGCAACGGGGTGGTTCCCGTCCCCGAGGGGGCCAGCTGCCGCATGGGTGGTAGGCAGGGGGTCGGGGGACCTTGACCCCTGTCCATGAAAGAAGGCCGGCTGGGCTCCGTGGGCAGTGGAGAGCCAGGGAGAGGCGCAGAGATGAAAATGTCGTTAACCCCTGGTGCTGCCGGTGAGGGTTCTGAGGTGGACCAGGACTGTTTGGTCAGCTGGGCTGGAGCCCGGCGGGGTCCCCCACGTGGGCCGAGCAGCATTCCTGCCACGCCAGGCCCGTCCTGGGCAGGCCCCGCGACCTCGGCCTGGCAGGCCCGCGTCCGGGGCTCCCTGGGTTCACAGTGGCTGGGGAGTGATATGATAGATTTTCTTTCTTTTCCTCCTCTTTTTCTCCCGTGGCTCCTCCTCCTTGCCCACCGCCTGTTCCACACACACAAATCCAGGCCCCCAAAGAAGGGGTAGAAAGAAAAAAAAATTTAAGTCTGAGGATTAAGATCTTCTTTTTTTTTTTTTTGCTTGTGCATTCCAATTGTTCTTAAAATATTTGGCAATGTCAATTAGTAACTGAGCAGAGTTAGCTGATGAACACAATTTTCCAGTAGACTGAACACCCTATTGTTGCCGAGCGAACAGCAGATTTCTGAGGTCATTATCATTCGCTGGTTGCTTGGCCCAGCTGCTTCCTGCAGCAAAAGCCAAACTTTCTGCTGGAGCCCGGGGATGCGGCAGCAACAGGGGGCCGGGGGCGCGGGCTGGCAGCCGGGCCCCGGCCCCCGCCCGGGCGCAGGGAGGGGAGTGGAAGTTCCCCAGGTGGTTCCAGGGAAGCTGCCCCCCTCCGGCTTCTCCCTCCAAGCACCTCCCCCCACCCCCGGGGGGATTAAAGGGCCAGGGGACCCCCTCGGGCACGGTGGAGACTCGTCTCCCCGCTGAGCAGAGCTTGGGAAGACAACAGCCCGCTGACAAATGTACTTGAAAACTGTTAACCCAGCCGAAGGCCAGGCGGCGCTTTCCCATAGACAGACTTCTTTATTTTTATTAAAAACAGGAAAGAAAAGAAGAGGGGGAAAAAAAACAAGTTATTTTTTAAGAGATAAAATTAGTAACTTCAAATCACTCCGTTGGGGATGACACACAGGGATGATTTCATTTTCCAGAGGGACCTTCTGAGCAGATACTGGTCTGAAGTTCGCGTGAAGTCCAATGTCGGCGGAAGGCCCCCGCCCGTCCTGGCCCCTGGGGAGTCAGTTCGGGGAGGTGAAAAGCACTTTTTTGAAGCTCAGCTGTTGGACCCAAGCGCCACAAGCAGCCCCTCCATCCCGCCGGTGTGGACGCCTGTGCTAACGCCCCATGTTTGTGGGGGGGTTGGGGAGTGGGGGGGCTGGGCCCAGGCTGCCACTGGCCAGCTGACTCCTGGGGAGGGTCGGGTGGGGACCCCCTCTGGCCTGCACCTTCCCTCTGGCCTGTGGGTGGTGTGCCCGCTGGGGCGCAGGCTGCGGCTGGGCTCGAGGTGCCCGCCTGCCCAGTCACACCTTCCGGGGAGATGGACGTTTCCCGGCGTCTCCTTCGGGAGCTGCTGTCGGCCGGTGCACCGGGGCAGCTTCGGAAGCGGTTGCTGGGGACACTGAGGGCCCCCTGGGGCTGGGCGGCCTCTCCGGTCCCTTCACGTAGCTGTGAGCCCGGGCTGCTGTCACTCAGTGGAGAGGCGCGGCCCGGCTCTGGTCCTCTCTCCTGAGAATGCTACCTGGTGGGTGACACGGAGCTGCAGGGGCAAAGCCCCCGGCCCGTGGAGTCCCATGACACCACTCCGCCCTGTGCGTCCTCAGGGTGGTCCCCAGCGTCCCTGCCAGGGTCCTTCCCGGGGGGCTCGGAGAAGCCCAGAGTGCTCACGGTGGCCTTCAGTGCCCACGTCAGCGAGAGGGGCAGAAACGTGCGTGGGAACCTCGGTTTACGGAGGCAGGAAGACCCCGACCTGCTGAGGACGGGCTGCCGAGACGCCGGGGGAGGCCGACCGTTTTCCGAACGGAGGAGGCACACTTGCTGGGTGGCCCCCCGCTCACCAGGACGGGGGCCCCGGACACCACCGCGGGTGAGGTGTGCTTGGCCGCCGGCCGCCGGGCGGCCTCTGCTTGATTGTGTGTCTGAAACCAGGGGCTGTGAGCGCCAGGGCCACCTGTCACCCAGGCGTTGGCCACGTCTGCAGGTCCCTGGGAACGTGTGCCCTGTGGCCACTTCTGGAGAGCGGGGCAGCCTCGGTTTGGGGCTGAGTGGGGTCCTCCTGCTCACCCTCGTCTCTGCCACCTCATTCCTCTG
>PVKM010040814.1:0-13302 GCA_004027735.1 Carollia perspicillata
TCTTAATCTGTGCAGTTCTCACCCAGACCACCAACCTCCCACCCCCATCTGGTAACCATCAGTTTGCTCTCTGTGTCTATGAGTCTGTTTCTGCAAACAGTTTTCAGTCTTGGTGGGAAATGAATTAGCCTTTATTTCAATGAGGCAGCACACGTAGTAGTCTAAGTCATTAATGAGTATGATCTAGTTCCTGCATTCAGTAAACATGCTGTATGCCCCCTATTTCATCCCAGCAGTTAGCTGGGTGGCCTGGTCAGGAAGCCTATGGGAAGGTGGGGAGTGGATATTTTTTCCTACTTTTCATCAGGATGACCTGCTAAGTGTGAGAACTGTGATAATGAAGTTGCCTAACAAATGTTTATCCAAATGCTGTCGTCTTTTTTAATAGACTTCTTGAGTGTTTCTGTTGTTTATTACCTCGATACCCCACAACCAATACACAGACATGCACACACACGCACGTGCACACCCCATTCTTCCACCTCTGGATCATTGTTTAGTTGGTGCCTCTTTAGTTGGTGACCTTGTGGATGAGGGGGAAAGGGTATTCCAGGTGGAGGGAGAACAGAATCAGAGACCCAGGGGTGGAAGCATGCAGTGTTGCAAAACTCTACACTGTGAAGCGAAGCCTCGCGGTGTTTGAGCAGCCAGAGCCTGGCCTGAGGAGCCCTGGGTGTAACCTGCATTTGTCGTTCCAGGCTCTGAAAATGGCGCATGCGGGCATTTCCTTGTCAGAGCAGGAGGCGTCTGTGGCCTCGCCTTTCACCTCAAAAACGGCCAACATTGAGTGTGTGCCTCATCTCATCAAGTAAGCCACTTCTTCCTCCTCTGCCCCCGTGACCAGTGGGTTCGTTGTCTGGCTCTGGACAGAGTTCAGCGCAATTTAGTGTTAATTGTCTCGACAGAGGCCTGGGTAAAGTGCCACTGGAGCACCAAGCAAGGAAACCGTGAGTGCGGCCTGAGAATGCGGGTAAAAGCCACACACAGAAAAAGACTTTTGCTGAGCATGAGATGATAAATGACTGTGTCATGTGGATAGTGGAAAGCTGAAGTTGGTATTTAAAAAGTAATTGCTTTTTTACTTCTCTGCTTCATTTTGTACGTTGGGTACTCACTGGAACCTTTCTCTTGGTAGTTGACAATGGGTGAGGGAGCAGAAAGGGGCCGTTCCATCAGGTAGCTTCCCCAAGAAGTGTTCCATCCCTAAAGGACAAATGAATGGACATCCAAAATGACTGCATAAAAGAATTTTACAGTTGATTGGTAATAGTTAGAGAAGAGGGAGGGATTAAAAGCTGCTTATTTTCCCAACATAGCTCCCTTACTTCCACTTCTCTCTCATTTTTGATGTCTTGACTCTTGTTTGAAATTGTAGTTAAGAACAATACGATAGGTTCTATATTTTGTTCATAAGTCCTATTCCCCTTTTGTTTCCTATAACACTGTGGGGTAACTTTGGGCCACCTTCATGGTCAATGGTCTGGAAGATATCATCAAATCTTGAGATTTATATGAAAAAGACAACCATGAAGTTCTCTGGCATGTCCTGTGGTGTATATGAATGGGCAGCTACTGACAAGAATCACTGACCTAAAGGTGCCAGGCTAGAAATTCCATGCCCCTGCCTGGCTGCATGTCAGGGCGACAGCTTGACACGTATTCCTGAACACTGGGTGGCTGCACCTGTGTCCTTCCACAGCCTCAAATGTCACCACCTCCCCTGCCTCCAAAGCACTCCTCTCCCTAACTCCCAGGTTCCCTGTGTCTAAGGACCATGTGTTCCTTAGTGTCTGTCATTCAGGCTCCAAAGCTCAGAGTACATTTTACTTTTTCATCTTCTTTACTCCTAGCCAGTCGCCCATTATGTTTTGCTGCTTTCGGTGACTCTTTCCAAGCCTTTTTCTTACTACCTCTGTTGCCTCACTCTGGTTCATGTCATGGTGATGAGAGTGCTCAGGCCCCTCGCCCTTGTTCATGCTTTCCATTGTCAACATGACTCCTGGAGCTCTTTTTAAGTGTTGTGCTTGAAATGTGGGGGACTAAAAATGAGAGAGAGGCTTGCCCTGGAGGACTTACATTTTAATTAAGAATATAGATAGATATAGATATACTAAAAAAAAAACAGAGTGAGGGGTGCTCAATAAATTAGCTCTAAATAAGTTCACATCCAACAGTACAGTAACTTTGCTGATAGTTCAGTTTGATAACTCTAGCCAGAGGGAAGGCTTCAGCAGGGGAGTTGCACCTTAAAGGACGTTTGTGAACAGAAGGAGCTGGGAGAGGGTTCCAGGTGGGGGAAATGGAGAGCCATATTTGGAAACAGGGTTTTAACTGGAGGGCATGGGAGCCCAATAGTCCAATCTGGTTGGAAGGATTCTCATATGGGAGTTTCGAAGGCGAAGCTGGAGAACCAGGTGCGGAGACTTCACATAGGGAGTTTAAGCTCCTAGAGCAGGAGTGTCAAACTCATTTTCACCGGGGGCCACATAAGCCTCGCGGTTGCCTTCAAAGGGACAGATGTAACTTCAGGGCTGTATAAATGTAACTACTCCTTAACAGTTAAGCGAGAGCTTGGCGCTCCTGCCAGGTAGAAAGAAACAAGGTGGATTTGGCCCACGGGCCTTGTGCTTGCCACCTGTGTCCTAGATATTTGCACAAAGCACCAGGTTGGTCCATCCAAAAGGCAGTAGTATTTGAACTTCAGATGCTCTTTTTGACACATGTGGCCTGATGCATTTATAAATGTAATATACTGTTTTAAATTACAAGTGATGATGTAAAATTTCTCTAGTGGCTGGTGGTTTAATGATAGAGTTTCAGGGTAGAAACTCTTTGCTTTGATAGTTCATAGATTTATAAAAATTAGATGTGGTTCAGCTCCATTAGGCTCGCTGTACTCTTGCTCTCTGTGATGCATGCTGATTCTGGAGAAAGCGTCCCCCAGAGGGGTGATGAGGGATGGTTTTAGATGCATGGGTCCAGATCCATGGGTTTTCATTTTTATCTTTAAAACACTGTTGTTATAGTTCAAGTCCTTTAGGGCAACAACTGTACCTTATTCATTTCTGTATCATTGTGCCTCTCACTAAACTAAAAGCATCAGAGCCTCTGTTTATTGTTTGTGGAATGCACAGATAAATGAACGAGCACTTTAAAATACATACTCAGTAGGAGTAGCAGTAATTTTGGAGGTCCAGGCAAACATTCTTTATTCTTTAGTTAGAATGGGTTATTGAACTTCCCTCTGAATTTGCCTCTTTTTTTTTTTTTGTAAATGTACCCAACTGTAGAAAAAGGATAAAATGACAATGTTTATGTCAGACAATGATCCAAGTTCCACATGCTGGCCCCTTCTCAGCGTGTCTTCTGCTCCACCCTGTGTGTGGAAAACAAATGGTGGTACCTCCTAGCCTGCTGGGAAATACCTGCCCATGGCATTTTGGCCCCTCTCCCACCTGAACTTTCTCATTTACTTGAGGCAAGGTGGTTATGGCGTAGCTTTTCTAGGTTTTCCTTCTCATGTCCCTATTTTGTTGACAGTCTCTGAGCAGTGCAGGTGTCTACATCACTAGGGACCATAAACACAAGGGGTGTGAGCTGCCTCCCTGTGGATTCGTTTCTGCTGGGAAAAGAGGAGGCCACAGGCGGGGATGTTCACTATGTTCCCCACTCCCCTATTGCACCACTGCCTCACCTGTCTTCTCCAGCCTGTTATAACCCATCACCCAACCAAGCCCCAGTTAAAGGAGTAGCAGCTTAAACAAATTTTTAAAGGGAGGAATATTTACTATTTAAGCTGCAATTTTTACTGTTACCTTTATCTCTTTTGATCTTCACACCAGCTCAGATTATTACCCTTGGTTCTTTCTGGTGTATGGAAGCCAACAAAAGCCATTTCACCTCAAATGTTGGAGTCCCATCCACCCTGCCTAAAATGCTTTGGGCCTCTAAGGGACTCAAGAACACACACAGCTGGGTTCTTAGGAAGCAAGTGTTGTTAGGATGTAATGAGTCATAGTCAAGTCAATGCTTCTCATTTTCCACCTCATCGTAATGTATTGTATTTATAATGTACCTGTCAATCTTCTTAATTCACTGAAAGCTTATTGAAAATAAAGACTGAGCCTGATTTATTGATATCCTCCATGACTCTTACCATAATTCTGGTAAATCATAAACCCTAACTAAAGGTGAGTGCTTGGATTAATGAGTGAGGTAATGATTAAAAGAGAGAATGAATGAATGAGTAAATAGATAACTGAGAGGATAAATTGGTAGTTAAGTGAATGTATGTCAACAGGCTATTAAAAATTAAAATCTTTTTGAAATATAATGGAGAATGGGAGATGTGTATCATCCATAACCAGTTATTTTTATTTTTTCTTAAACAGAGAAGGCCGAGCTGCTCTGGTTTCATCCTTTGGGGTATTTAAATACTTAACCATGTATGCAATAATCCAGTTTATTGGTACATCACTGCTATATTGGGTATGAATCAAAAGAATTCTTTTTTGTTTTAGCTGCATTTACATCACTGGTTTATTCTTTGGGGGTGCAGCTCCTACACAGGATACAATGTTTTATATATAAATGACATTTCTCAAAATAGATGCCTACAAAGTGGGAACTTGGTATAACTGCATGAAACATAGAGCTAGAAATAAATAGATGTGTCTCAGTTTTTTAGAAGTGTTGTTTTCTCTAGATAACCTGAGACACTTGACCTCTTGAAACCTCTATTTCTTCACTGGATTATGAAGAAAGCTTCAGAGCAGCCTAAATATAACTCAGCAGGAAATGGATCAGTCACCAACTGTGGAATATTTTTGGCAAAAGACTAAGATGAGATAAAAAGAAAGACATGTTGTTGAATTGGACTTTGAAGGATTCAAAAGCTAGGGAAACTTCCACACTGGAGCTTCACTTCTGAACTTGCCCAGAAATTACACATTTAAACATGTCATTAGTACAGAATTAGCAATTCTTCATTTAAAAAAAAAAAGATTGTTTAAATTAAGTGATGAAAACAAATACATAAGAATTAATTAGCTGTATGGAAGAAATATGTTTAGGTTGAAAGAATACTTTAGTAGTTCAGTCATAACTTGTTCTACAGTAAAATGATCCAGTGGATTTAAGGACCATGTCAGGAAGGGAATTAATTTATTGCTTTCCTAAGACATTTGAGAGGTGACTGAGAGGGTCATGGCACTCCAGCATCTGGTGGGCTATTACTAGCAAGGGCCACTCACAGAAGGTTAAGGGGCAACCAGATGGGGTAGAAACAAGACCTAGACTGGGAATCAGGAAACCTAGATTCAAGTTCTGCCTCTATGACTGAGAGCAAATTAGATCTTGCCCTTAGCCAAGCCTTTATCTGCCTTTGGAAAGTTAGGCTGGCTGATTCCCAAAACCCTCTTTAATATAGGTCTACGTAAGTTGCTCCTAGAATGAAGACTAAAAGTGCTTTAAAAAATTCTTCCCTGTTGCATCCTAGTCCTCATGGACAGAGTTCGAACCATGGTCCACTTTGAAGCCATTCACTTTCATAGTCTAGCCAAGGATGTCCAAACATTTGACATCTCTGGGCCACACTGGAAGAAGAGTTGTCTTGGGCTGCACATTAAATACATTGTGACACATAATCACAAAAGAAATCTCATAATGTTTTAAGTAAATTTACAATTTTGTGCTGGGCCACATTGACAGCCATCCTGCACTGCATGTGGCCCAGGGGCCTCAGATTGGACATCCCTAGAGACCTAAATAAGACGGTTTCTAAGGACCTGTACCTGGAAACTTCTGGGCCTTGGGTTCACCCTCTAACAGGCCAGAAATGTTTTTTATTTGTGTCTATCGGGTCTGTAAAGTCCTCAGAGCCAGATTATAATTTGGTGCTCATCAACCTCTGTGTAGCAGAGAAATAAGCCCCAGCTGCAAAAATGTATTGCAAGCAGGTTTGTAGAGAGGAACAACTTGACTTTTTTTTATTCAAATGCTTCAACTCTATAAATGTGAACATAAAGGGAGTTCTACATCTATACGAGCTTCAGAAAGACAGGTGTGCCAAATTGAAGTCTGCAGTGGGCTTATTTGAGGCAGAAGCACGTGTTCAGTTTGTGAAGGTGAATGGACCCCCAGGAGAACTACAGTGTAAACTCAGTCCACGAATAAAGATGGGAAGAAACACCTGTTTAGTGACGCAAGGCCTTAACTTTCAATTTTAAGTTTGAAATTTCCAGAGGAACTTTTAGGCTTTAATATCTTATGTTAAAAATTCAGTTGTCCAGGCTAACACCATAGCTCTTATACTATTGTGTCCAGTCAAAGGGCTGACCCCTGTTGCTACTATGGAATTAAGTTAAACACTGGGAAAATAGTGATCTGGTTTCATTCCCTCCAATAAGATGCAGAAGACAAGAGAAGTCACTTTCTTCCTAAAGAGGAGAGAAAAATAACAGTTACTTTCAAAAGGAGTGTTAGAAATGATAAAGTGCTAAAATAGTAGAAGCAACCCTTACATCTACTTTTGTTTCCTTTTCAGCAACTTCAACTCTTTGGGAATTACCAGTATCTAATGCAAGATGTAGCCATTACTTTGATGGTCTGTTTGACAAGTAAGCTATTTAGCAAAGTAAACTGCATTATTTGTATTTACCTATGAAATCCTAGAAATGTTCATCCAAATAAGACTTTCAGAGAAAGGTGCACCTTAACTACTAGAACCTCATTTTTTAAATATATATTTTATTGATTATTCTATTGCAGTTGTCCCATTTCCCCCCTTCACACCCCTCCATTCTGTACACCCCTTCCCACCCACACTCCCCTCCTTTAGTTCATGTGCATGTGTCATACTTATAAGTTCTTGGCTTCTACATTTCCCATACTATTCTTACCCTCCCCCTGTCTATTTTCTCCCTACCATCTATTCTACTTATTCTCTGTACCTTTCCCCCCTCCCTCCCCTCCCACTCCTTCCCCTGTTGCTAACCCTCCATATGACCTCCATTTATGTGGTTCTGTTCCTGTTCTAGTTGTTTGCTTAGTTTGTTTTTGTTTTTGTTTTTGTTTTAGGTGTGGTTGTTAATAATTGTGAATTGCTGTCATTTTACTGTACATGTTTATTATCTTCTTTTTCTTAGATAAGTCCCTTTAACATTTCATATAATAAGGGCTTGGTGATGATGAACTCCTTGAACTTGACCTTATCTGAGAAGCACTTCATCTGCACTTCCATTCTAAATGAAAGCTTTGCTGAATAGAGCAATCTTGGATGTAGGTCCTTGCCTTTCATGACTTGGAATACTTCTTTCCAGCCCCTTCTTGCCTGTAAGGCCTTTTTTGAGAAATCAGCCGACAATCTGATGGGAACTCCTTTGTAGGTAACTTTCTCCTTTCCCTTGCTGCTTTTAGGATTCTCTCTTTATCTTTAATCTTGGGTAACTTAATGATACCTGCCTTGGTGTGTTCCTCCTTGGGTCCAACATCTTTGTGACTTTCTGAGCTTCCTGGACTTCCTGGAAGTCTATTTCCTTTGCCAGAATGGGGAAGTTCTCCTTTATTATGTTTTCAAATAAGTTTTCCATTTGTTGCTCTTCCTCTTCTCCTTCTGGTATCCCTATAATTTGGATGTTGGAATGTTTAAAGATGTTCTGGAGGTTCCTAAGCCTCTCCTCATTTTTTTGAATTCTTGTTTCTTCATTCTTTTCTGATTGGATATTTCTTTCTTCCTTTTGGTCCACTCCATTGATTTGAGTCCAGTTTCCTTCACATCACTATTGATTTCCTGTACATTTTCCTTTATTTCACTTAGCATAGCTTTCATTTTTTCATCTAATTTGTGACCAAATTCAATCAATTCTGTGAGCATCCTGATCATGTGTTTTGAGCTGTGCATCCAGTAGATTGGCTATCTCTTTGTCGTTTAGTTGTACTTTTTCTGGAGCTTTGATCTATTCTTTTGGCGGACCATTTTTTTTGTCTTGATGCACCTGTTACATAGTGAGGGGCGGGGCCTTAGGTGTTTGCCGGAGTGGGGCAACCCAGTTGCTGGGTTGTGATGCTGCCCCACATAGTGGGGCAGGGGTCCAAGAGGGAACAATGGCATTTGCTCTGCTCTCTGCTGGATTTTGCTCACTTCCACCGCCTCCCCCAAGCAAATTGGGGCCTTCTGGTGCTGGTTCCCATGTGGGTGGGCTTGTGTACATCTTGAGACCTTGTGGGTCTCTACAACGAACTCTTCTGTGAGTCTGGGAGTCTCTCCTGCCACCTCAACCCCTGCAGGTGTTTTCAGTGAGTGTTTTGAGGCTTTATTTCTCTGCACTTCAACCCTGGGTTGTGCAATCTGTCTTGCTTTTCAGTTACACCTGGTTTATCTGTGCATGAATGTGGGACCACCTGGCCTGCCAGCCACCTGGCACACTGCACCTGTCCACAATCTGCTGCCTCACTGGGTCTGTCCGCTGCCACCCTGGGCCTGCGTCCACCAGCTGCCACTTTGCCACAAGCCCTCTCTGCCTGGCTCCCCAACTCCACCCCTCCTACTGGCCTGGATGAATGTGTCTACTTTAATTTAATTGGTTGTTGGGATTCCATACAGTTCGATTTTCTCTCAGCAGTGGTTGTTTTTTTGTTTTTAAATTTTTGTTGTCCTTCTTTTGATTGTGTGAGAAGGCACAGTATGTCTACTTATGCCTCCATCTTGGCTGGAAGTCAGAACCTCATTTCTTATGAATTTTTTGAAAGTGGTGTTGGAAGAAAATTGAGACTTGAAATCCTCAGACCTGGCATTCAAATATCCTGAAAGCAAATATGTTTTAGCCTCATAAAACTTTCAATGTATTCTGAGTTCTTTGTAGGTTTGTAGCTTGTACATAGAAAAATGTACAAGATATCTGGAAAGGGAAATCTTTAAAACCCAAAGGTCACTTTCCATTATTCGGCTATGCTTCATGTTGACATGAAACCAGACTTTTGCTAAGTCTTTGACGTGCAAGAACAAGTGCTAGCATTTTACTCTCATGGAATTCTCTCAAAAGCCAGGTGTGACTTACAGCAGCTATTGCTCATTTCCTTCCTTGCAGATGACACTGATGTAGTATTTCCTATCAAAGAATTAAGGTTTGATACTAACTCTTAATAAGTGAGAAAGGTGACTGCCTCAACAGAGTAAAGGAAAAGAATGACGTAGTCATCTTTTCTGCCTTGTTCAACAATGAAAGTGTTTTGAAATATAACAGATAAAACATCAGGCAGTGCAGGATGTTAATAACCATGCAAATTTCATGTTGAATCATAAAACATGAAACTGATATTGAAGTCATTTATTATATCAACATAACGACAAAACTTACCATATCAGAGATGTAAGTAATATCAATTTTGATTCTTATGGTTGAAATATCTATTCATAGCCCATTAAAATATTTTTCTACATGTTATTCATATTCACATGACTGAATAACTTTGAAGCAATGACATTGCTCTGCAATGTTGGATATTTTTAAGTAATTTGCATAATTACTTGTGAATATGGGCAATGATGCTAAAAAGGAAATGAAACACCAGAAAGTTCCAAGAGCTAAGCTAACAGTCAGTAGCATGAAGGGAAAGGCCATGGCCATCCTTCACCACTCCCTGTCTCTGTGACCTTTGGCAAATTATTTATAAAACAAGTAATTTCCTACTAGGAAATGTCCTCATAGTGTTGTGAGGATCAGACAAAATAATGCATGTGACGTGTGTAGCACAATGCATCACACACTGTGGGCACTCACTGCAAATTAATGATATCACCATATGCCCCTATACTCTTTCTTCTTGCACAATGATGCTAATTTGGGGAGCCCTTGGAGAGAGTTTGACTGTGCACAAGTAGACTGTGTGATTAGTAATCCAAAACACTGGGTGGTAGTCTTAGCCTTGCCTCAGAATGAGAGATGACCTTGTGCAAGTTATTTTGAGCTTTGACACACTTAATTTCACAATATTGCTGATAAATATGACTCCCATGGCAGTGGGTGTCTTTCTCGTGGCAATATCCTGTTACCTCCCTGCCAGCTAGCCAGTTAGCCTCTCATGTCATAGTAAGCTCAGTGGGAAACTTGGAATGACTTAAGGCAGGATCACTGTTACCAAAGGGAGAAAAAGTCTCAGAAAAGTAATAGATCAGAAGCGTAATGTTCTACCAGAATGACAGCACTTTATGCAAATATTATTCAACAAGCATGTAGCTGGTTTGATAAACGGGCTGGGCTCCAGGTAGGTCGGTAAAGGTGAGAAATGGAGTCAAGAAGCAGCTATTTTTGTTTGCTTTTTACCCTCTGCCTTCAGAAACTATTGCTTTCCCATTCCTATAAGCTCAGTTATCCTACAGGCAGCTCATTTCCCAGTCAATTCCAGGTATTAAATGATCTCATCTTTAGTTATAAAATACCCAGACCTTGTAAATTAACATTTTTGTGTTTTTATCTAATTTGAAGCTCTGCTTCCCCTATATCAAGCCTGCCCTATGGCTTGGAGCAAGAAATAGTGAGAAAGCCATGGTCTTTACTTTCCTTGCAATGGTCTCTACTCACCCACACTGAGGCCCTGCTTCAGGGACTCTCAGAGCAACAAGAGCAAAGAATTTTGTACTTCATTGGGAGTAGCTTGGGAGTAGCTTGGGAGTAGTTTGTACTTCATTGGGAATGCCTGATATGACAGGCATTTTAAATTCAGAGAATTAGCAGGGGGCCCATTGGTGAGTTCTTGGGTTCTTCAGAGAATCCCTATGGATCGGTCTGGACTAGACATTTCCCTGACACAGTGGTGTGCTCTCCCTCTCTCTCTCCCTCTCTCAGTCGGACACCTCAGGATTCCTTTCAGCAACTGCCTCTGGTCGTACATACCACAAAGCTTTTTTTTGTTTGTTTTTTGCTGGTGTGCCTCTAACCCCAGCAGACTGCCACATTGAGCAGATTCCTCCCAATATAGCTCTAGTTTTGTTACTTCCCATAGCTTCTGTTTGACCTACAAGATATTGATAGTAGATATATATCTTGCTCTCAATGCTGCCCCTTCTTTCTTCCCTCTGGCATTGCAACAGGGGAAGGAGTGAGCAGATCTCTACCTCAAAAACACAAAAGTCTCTCATGGAGTGATTCTAATGACCCTCACTTATTTGCACTGGGGCGATGCAGGAAAAAAGACACAGCTCTTTCTGCTTCTTAAATTCCTTTAGAAAATCTCTTCATACTCTTTGCAGCTTTCTCTTCTATAGTAGTATGTAGGTAACAGTGTGTGGGAGATTAGGTGGGCATGCTTTCAGTTGAAGGTCCCATGTGGATCTCTGAGTACATAATGTCGATTTGGCAAAGGGCTCTCTCTTTACATTATATTGACACTTAAAATTCATTGCCCTCATATATGAAGCTCAGTAAAATTTCCCAGACAAAAGGAAAATTTCCAAATCAGCATCCTCTTAGATGTGTGCATCTCCTACTATTTGTTAGACAAGTACATGTCTGGTGCATAAAAAGACTGGTCACTAAATTCAGAGTTTAGTGGGGGAATTCACAAAAATGAATGAATGAAACATAAGCCTGAAGTAGTGAGTGCCAGGAAAAAAGAAGTTCAGAAAAAGAAGAGAGGACTTCCGGCCAAGATGGAGGCATAGCTGGAAACACTGTACCTCCTCAAGCAATCAAGATTAAGGACAACAAATATTTATAAACAATAACACAATCAGAACACAGAAAATTGAACTACAGAAGTCTGACAACCATTCAACCAGACTGGTAAGAGAGGCGGAGTCGGCAGCCAGTGGAGAGGGAATGCAGCAGGAAAACGCAGTGGCTGCCAGACCTGGGAGCCCCGGGGAATGTAGGTGGCATGGAGCATGCAGACCCCAGACTCAGGGAGGAGACAAGCAGAGCATGCAGGGCATACAGGGCAGTTGGCCGACTGTGGACACACAGTCACGTGCAGATAAACTAGGCAAGAGCGGGCAATGGGACAGACCACACAGCCCAGGGCCCCAGTGATGGGAAATAAAGCCTAAAAACACGGATTGAAAAGGTGCCAAGAGGCTCCCAGCCTCACAGGAGAGGTTGTTGGGGAGACTGGCAGGATCCTGGAGCATGCATAGGTCCACCCACCTGGGAACCAGTGCCGGGGGGCTCAGTTTGCATGTGGGAGGCATCAGAGGGGACACAAATCCGAGAGAGCATGGAACAGGTGCCACTGTTCCCTCTCTGACCCCGCCCCACAGACAGTGTCACAGCCCAGCGACTAGGTTGCCCCACCCTGGTAAACACCTAAGGCTCCACCCCTCATACTTAACAGGTGCCACCTGACCAAAAATGACTAAAACAGAAGAAAAGCTCAGAGCCCCAGAGCCAATACTTTTAAGCGACCAAGAGATAGCCAACCTATCAGATGCATAGTTCAAAGCACTGGTGATCAGGATGCTCACAGAATTGGTTGATTTTGGTCGCAAATTAGATGAACAAATGAAGGCGATAAGTGAAATGAAGGAAAATGCACAGGAAATCAATAGTGATGGAAAGAAAACTGGGACTAAAATCAATGGAATGGACCAAAAGGAAGAAAGAAACAACCAAACAGAAAAGAATGAAGAAACAAGAGTTCAAAAAAATGAGTAGACACTTAGGAACCTCCAGGACATCTTTAAACATTCCAACATCTGAATTATAGGGATACCAGAAGGAGAAGAGGAAGAGCAATAAGTGGAAAACTTATCTGAAAACATAATAAAGGAGAACTTCCCCATTCTGGCAAAGGAAATAGACTTCCAGGAAGTCCAGGAAGCTCAGAGAGTCCCAAAGAAGGTGGACCCAAGGAGGAACACACCAAGGCACATCATAATTACATTAGCCAAGATTAAAGATAAAGAGAGAATTCTAGAAGCAGCAAGAGATAAGGGGACAGTTACCTACAAAGGAGTTCCCATCAGACTGTCAGCCAGCTGATTTCTCAAAAAAGGCCTTACAGGCAAGAAGGGGCTGGAAAGAAGTATTCCAAGTCATGAAAGGCAAGGACCTACATCCAAGATTGCTCTATCCAGCAAAACTTTCATTCAGAATGGATGGGCAGATAAAATGCTTCTCAGATAAGATCAAGTTCAAGGAGTTCATCATCACCAAGCCCTTATTATATGAAATGTTAAAGGGACTTATCTAAGAAAAAGAAGATAAAAAATATGAACAGTAAAAGGACAGCAAACTCACAGTTATTAACACCACACCTAAAACAAAAGCAGACTAAGTGGTCACCTAAAACAAGAGCAGAGCCACAGAA
>PVKM010040815.1:0-13330 GCA_004027735.1 Carollia perspicillata
AAAATGGGAAGGATTTTCAGGAACATGTATAAAGGACACATGAACAAAACAAAAGGGGGTTAGGATCAAGGGTGGGAAGTGAGGATGGCTGAGGTGGGGGAGAGTGGAAGGAGGAAAACGGAGACAACTGTACTTGAAAAACAATAAAAAAAAAGCTAAAAAAATAAATTGCTAGTATAAAAAAAGCTATTCACTGAAACCAAACTCATCCTCTCACAGCAATGCCAGCTGATACGCTGATATAGTCGGGTTCCTAGAACATTCACCTAGCAAGGAAAGCCTGTACTACAAAGGGGCATGCCCTCCAGAAGATAATTCTGGGTTTTTGGAAAGTCCCTCCTCGTATTACTTCCATAATTATAATTGTTGGTGATTAATTTAGAATTAACAAAAAAATGTTACATAATTCATAATATCTCTACATTGCCTCACCCCCAGAGACTGAGGTGGAAAAAATGCAGAAAGACTCGTATTTCAGAGATTCCCCTGAATCTTCTCTACAGCATGGCGCCCAAACTTAATGGATGACCCTTCGTTTATTTGAGTACATTCATGAAGTTTTGGATAAAAAGCCCTGAGACCATAAAAAGACAGAGAGCTAAAGTGCTTTCCCTAATAAAGGGACATGGGTTTCTGGGGGAGTTGGAGCAAGAATGAATGATGCGCATCAAGGAGAGATTTGAGGCAGGACAGTGGCAGACAAGCCTGGCAGGGTTATGCAGAGAAAGTCAGCCAGGAAATATTCTGAAATATTCCTGGTGGCAATGAAAGGCAATAAGTCTTTTTTATTAGTTTATTTTTTATTATATTTTCCCATTACCATTTATCTCCCTTATACCCTCTGCCACCTCCAACCACCCCCTCTTCCACACCCCTAATCACCACACTGTTGTTTTAAGATCACAGTGATGTAACATTCAGTGTGAAAGTCCAGTCTTACTTTAGCCAGCCATATACCCTTCTGTTGACGGCTAGAACTTTAGTACAAGTCAGCTACGCAGCTTTCTTGTGTGACTGCTATTTTCCTGAAATCAGGGAAAAGAGGTGGTATTCCCATTATTGATCAAGATGTAGTGGAGAACCAGAAGCCAGTCATAGTAGGTAAGCATAAGTGAAAATGAGATTTCAGAGGAGGCAAAAAATTGGAAGAAATGGTGACTGTCAGAAATATAAGGCTCCCAAGAATATGCAAAGATATAAGAGGGACTCATGACATAAGCTCTGCCAAGTCCCTCACAACCCTTTATCATTTCTGTGCACTTGTCTGCAGTCTTCTCTGTGCTTCAGTGTCTAACAGTCACCGAAGCTCACTGGAAGGAGACTTCTAGACTCTTGGCAGGACTCCCTTCACTGTGAGAGCCTTGTCCTCACACAGGGAGAGATGGATGCCCTGGGCACATCTGTGTCCCCATAATGGTCCTTCACCAATAACTGACTGGCACAGTACAATGAACACCCAGTTCCATTTCCTGGAATTGTGACAAAACCTAAGCAATCTTATAGTCTGGAGTTCCCTTTGGGACAAGACTAAGTCATTCTCTGTAGGACTTTGTCTGATCGTTCTTCTAGGCTGCTTCTCTGTCCTGTTCTGCTCACCTAGCCCCTTTCCCATTTCTCTTGGAGCACTTCCTTAGTAAAATACTTATACATGAATCTTCTTCTCAGTGTCTGCTTCTGAGGAATTTGGTTTAAGAGAGACAGTAAAGCCATTTTGATTGAAATATTTAAAAAGTGGTTAGATTAATTTAGAAGACTTGGGCATGGACAAGAGGAATGTTTGGGTTGAGTACAGATCAGGCTTTCAAAGAATTTCAAGCTGTTTATTGTTGGATGAAAGGAAAGTTGAGCAAAAAACCCAGTATACCTTAAATAAGAAGAGGGAAGTGAGAAGTTGTTCCAGACAAATACTGGTGATCAAATAGGGAGAGAAAGGCAAAGACTTAGAGGAAGATGTTATATCTGACCTGGGCATTGAAAGATGAATAACCAGTGAAGATGTAGCATAAAGATGCCTCAGATAAGGCACAAGTGTGTATATTCAAGGACCAAATATACCCCCAAATGTGGTAAGATAGAAAACAACATTAACTAGAGAAGCATTAGGAAGTGATTTATACAGGACCCTAATATTTCATTACACAGGAATCAAAGTGGAAACAAAGACACTGGATTTTTGACAGGTAATTATTTATTTCTGCCATTCCACCAAATCCACAAAAGCAGAAGCTTAATCTGAGATAAGATATAAATGATCAATAGTTCCACATTATTGGTGTCACCAAGAGTCTCCTAAAACAAGTGATTTTTTCAGTAAATAATAGTGCTTAAGAAATAGCAGAGTTGCTAATAAGAAAAATGTACTTAATACTTTATTTGGTGGGGGACTAGGGTGTGGAATGAGTGAGGGGAAATGGATGCAATGATTTCTAACTGATGTTCCTTTTCAAGTTTTACTCCTGTTTGAGTCGCTTAATCTCCAGAGACAGTTTATACACTTCCAGGGCCATTTTCACATCCTCTGGGTTTGGGAGACACTGCAAGAGTTTGCTGCCTTCTACCACTTGTTCACAGCCATTATGGACTTCCTAAAAGAGACAAAAGGATGGGTTTTGAGAGGCTTCTCTCCAAACTGTAAAGGTAGAAGAGTCTTCAGGATGCCTCAGTGATGACAGCAAAATTGGAGTATTGTGACCCTACTCAGGACTGATGTAAGAAATCCAAGATACGGCCCTGGCAGGTGTAGCTCAGTGGATTGAGTGCAGGCCTCCAAATCAAAGGATCGCCTTTCGAAACCCAGTCAGGGCACATGCCTGGGTTACAGGCTGGTTCCCAGCAGGGGATGCACGAGAGGTAACCATATATTGATATTTCTCTCCCTCTCTCCTTCCCTTCCCCTCTAAAGATAAATAAATAAAATATTTTTAAAAAAGGAATCCAAGATACTTTGTGTCTCAGCAAAATGTTCACCCTAGGGCCCAGACCAATGTGCTGCCAAAGACACCCAGGGGGCATCTTCTGGGAAAACTGAAGGGAGGTTTTGACGGCTATACAAAAGTTTAGCGCTTATGATAGAAAATACAGGGCTGGGGCTATGTTATCTGGATCTTTGTTACTCTCCCTTCTTATCTAAAGGCTTTGGGTTTTTTGCTATTAAATGAGAGAATGAGAAATTGTCTTAATGAACTCACCAAGTGCTTTGAGGATGAAATTACTAATTCCAAAGTGATTTAAACAACACAGAAATGAGTCCTGACAAAAGTCAGATCTCATCAGTGTTGGTTGGGACAGTGCTCTGAAGCAGGCTGCTATTTTTAGAATGTGATATAATACGCTGAAGTGTGTGCCACTTACCCACTTACATGTGGGCACCTCTGGGTACCAGGTTCTGTTTTCTGAGCAGGTGATACTTTGATTGTTGACAGCACCATAGCCAGTGTCACACTGGATGGTGACATTTTCAAGCTCAATGTACAGATTCTTATCCACAGACAGATTTCCATTTTCTATCTCTGGTTTCAGACACAGAGCTGTTATGGAAACACAATTTTGATCATCTCGTGATTCTCAGATTAAGATCTTACAACAGTAGAGAATACGAAGGGGTGAAAAACACTGATAATAAATTAGACCTGCATGATGAAAGTTGTTCTTTACCTCTATCTATTGTATTATTGTAACAATAAAATTAATAATGATAATTTACATACTACTATCAACATAAAATGCTATTATAACACTATTATTATCTCCATTTTGTTAGAGAAAAAAATTAGGTACAGGTAGTTTATGTGACTTGACTCAGGTTGAATAGCTTTTAGGTGGCAAATTATGATATAAACCTAAGTATCGTGGTCCTATAATCTGAGTTTTCAAATTTACTATATCTCAAAACCTTACTTACTCTTTGCGTAATTCTAAGAATATAATTTTAAATTGCATACCCTTAACATCTTCCTCTATTAAATGAAGACAGTGGAGAGGAATGACCTCCTTCAGTTGCTACTTATAGTGAGATTAAAAAAAACAAAAGGCAACCTGAACCTTGGTGGTCAACCAGAAATTTTTAATCAGGTCAACTTTGTAATTAGAAGACGGTTGCAGAAGCAGAAACATACATACATGGACACTTGAATTATGGCAAAGGTAGCACTGCAGAGGAGTGTGGAAATTATGGTCCATTAAAAAGTGGTACAGGGTTCATTGATTATTCACTGGGGAAAAACAAATATTGGCTTCTACTTTCCACCATGAACCAAGAGAAATTCCAAGTTCATTGGTTATATGAATGTGAAAGGTAAAACAATAAAGGTCGGGGAGATAACACAGGTGAATATATTTATGTGACCTTGTTGTAGGCAAATATTTCTTAAACTAGAGACAAAAAGCTCCAATGTTGAGAAAAAGATCAATAAATAGAACTAAATTGAAATGTAGAACTTCTGTTTATCAAAACTAGAACACTTATATACTACTGGTAGAAATGTAAATTGTAATCACTTATGAACAAGATTTAGTATCATCTACTAAAATGAATAAGTGCATACTCTATGAAATGGTAATCCTACTCCTAAGTTTATTCCTATCAGAAATATTGACACATTTGTATCAAGAAACATGCACATGAGAGCATTATTCATAATAGTCCAAAATATTAAAAAGTTCAAACTTTTACAAGATACATAAAATGTACTATATTTGTCCAAAGGAATAAATGAAAATGAATAAACTATCATTACATGTAAGAATATTGATGATTTTCTAAAATATAATGTTAAGGAAAGAAGCCAGGCACAATAGAGTATGTGCATGCTTTTCTTTATATGAAGTTAAAAAGTTGGCAAAATTAATCTGTGGTGTTGGAATAGAGACCTCCTTTGGGGAGTAAATGGGAGAGGACATGTGGAACATTTCTAGGGTGTTGATAATGGCAGTGCTTCTTGACATGTGTGATAGTTTTATAGGTCAACTCATTTTATGATAATCATTGACCTGTACACCTAAGATTTGTGCACAGTTCTGTAGTTATGTTACATGTAAATTAAAAATTTTATTAAAACAAAACAAAAGTGGCCCTATAGATTACCTTTGAAAAGATACATGCTAGTAACAGTGGGATTAACTGGGCAATAGTTCACACTTTAAAAATATTCTACTATGTGCATGTATTAACATTAACTACATGAAATGAATAAATAAATAAAATACAAAATTCTAAGTGATGCTTCTGGCTGCGGGGAGACTGTACTACAATTTTCATGTTGGTTCTATCTTCTTAGCAAGAGCAATCAGTAAAGTTGAAGTTACCTTTACATTTAGGGGCTGGAGATGACCATTGTGAATTTCTGCAGGTGATTTTGGGGTCTCCAACCAGAACATATCCTTCATCACATTCATAGCGCATCACAGTCGTAAAGGAAAAGAATGAACTCGCATCGTGATGAGATCCATGGGCAATATTAGGAGGGCTACTGCAATCTTGAATGGTGAAAGAAAAAGGTGGAAGAGAATGAACTAGAGTTTAATTTAATTAACAATTCAGATTGAGGGACTCCTCTCATTTGATAGAACTAAGTCATTAAATTATAATGCTGAGGTGTATTTCATTTCCTTGACAAAATTGCTAGGAATGATTTGTCGAATTCTTTACTACTGTGTTAACCATTTTATGATTTTTGGTGAAATGATTTTATGATTTTATGAAATAATTTTATAATCATTTATAACCATTTAACCCTCATACTCATGCTTTGAGGCAATATTATCATTATGTCCATTCTAGAAAAAAGAAAACACAATATTAAAGGGATAAAATATTCTACATAAGTGCCAGTGACATGAATAAAATGTAGGGATTAGAGCAATATTCTTCTTGGTACTTTCGATGTCAAGTAATACCCCATAATTAAAGAAGTAAGTGGCTTAGAACCAGTTTAAGTTAGTTTTTTTAAAGAATAGTAGTTTGAGAAGTATTTTTATACAGCTTTTGATATCCTGTGAACACTACCCCTGACCCCAGATGAAGCTGATGTGTGGGTGTGTTTCTCCCTCACATTTTCACATTGTGAAAGCCTGATACATCTCCTTTCAGTTTGGAGGAAACACTAGACAAGCTGTCTGGTGGCCCTGATGATAAGAGCAAAGAAGGACACATTGTTGCTGCTTTGAGAATGGTCTGTATTCCTGACATTATTCAGAATAGAGCACGAGTAAGGACTTCCTGTGGATTAGAGCTGGGCTGCTTTTAGAAAGACAGCCATGGTGGAGTTGTCTTCAGGCCTATCCAAAGGACCACCAAAAATGAGAATAAGGCCTCAGTTAAAAAGAAAAAGAAAAAAGAAAAGAAAAGCTCTAGGAGTCACCAGATATCTAGGAGACAGGAAAGAGTAAAAGAGTAAGTGATCAATCAGAGTTAGACATGGGTTTGACCATATCCCAGGAATTGCAGTTAGCACATCCTAAGTGATGATGAAGTGCCCCCCAAAACAAATGAACTCACAGGAGAGAGAACAAGCTTTAAACACTAGTAAGGCCAAGACAAGAATCAGCTCAGGGCAAACACTCTCTCTCTTATCTCTGCTCCTCCCAAAGCTCCAACTCTGGGAGGTTCAGAAAGCATAGTAAGAACAATTCTCAGGTAAATTCTGTTTAATTCACCTGTGTATAAGCCAGCAGCTTCCATGTAGCCTTTTCTGAACCTCAGATTATGTACCTTCATAGAAATATAAAAAATAGCTTAATTTTTATGAACAAACATATATATGGAGTTCTGTACTAGGCTTTTCAGGTAATATTAAGGGCTATACTTGCAATGTACTTAGAAAGATAAGACAGAGCTATTTAAATAGTTATACCACAACACCAGCCACACAAGTTCCAATGAGTAGGACAGGAAAAGAGCTCTACAGGGGTATCAGGGAAGGCATCCAGAAATAAGTTGGAGCAACACCTTGAAGGATGGGTGGAAGTCGAGGAGCTGATGAGATGGTAAAGGCAGATCAACTGAGGTGATGAGCAAAGTCTTTGGAGTCAGAAGATTGTTACTGAGAAGTAAAGGGGAAGCAGAGTCAGAAAGAAAGATATAGATCAAAGTTGACAGATATTACATGCCATTTCAGAGGGTTGAGGCCAAAGATAATGGGAAGAACCAAAGAAAAAGGGACAGTGAGACAGAAATATGAAGACATAATTGAAAGATGTTAATAAACTTGATAAGGCCTCCTTCTGCTACCTCATAGTTGAAGAGAGGAGACCTCAGAGACAGTGTTGGAGACCTGAAAAGTCACCTTCCAGATAGAAATTCTTCCTTAATAAACCCATGCTTTCCCCCTTATCACTCTCACTAATAGAGAAAGCATGACTTCCTCACTTTTAAATCAATCTGCTAGCCCACATAAGAGCATTCAGCTATTATTTTAGAGTCAGGATTTTCCCCTCTATTCTAAATCCTACATTTTTATGCCATAATAGCTGTTTTCAGGAAATATGCATAAAAATTTCTTTATTATGAAAATTAGTTTTCTTATGTAAAAAATGTTGCTAGCATAAGAGAAAAATAGTTTGTTTAAAGGTAATTTTCACTTAAAAATATAACAACAAATTAATTTCCATAATAACATATCTTCGAACAGTTCTGGTTAAGTTCTCCCAAACCCTTTTATTTTCTCCTTTGTTTGTAAAAATTTTTCTATATTTCAATAACAATGCTTTACATTCATATAATGGCTTATAGTTTTAAAAGTGCCCTATATTTTACTCTAGAAAATTTATCGTTTGTGATAGCAGACAATAACTTTGCTTTACTGATTTTTTTCCAATCAATCACTAAGATTGTGGATGGCATAATTAACCTATTTGGAAGTAAATATGTTTTAAGCATTCTGGGGCATTTAAATATAAGAAATTGATTTGAAAATTAAAGATTATTTCTTGCTGAAGCAGCCTCACAAAGATTTTTACTTATCAACACAATTATTCTAGACATAATAATAGCCTCTATCTAGAGCTTATTTTCTATTTTAAAATATTTATTTTTATTAATAACATAGTTCATTATACTCTTTCAAAAACGTTATATACCTCGTACCTGTAAGAATGACTGTTATCAATAAATCAACAAACAAGTCCTGATGAGGATGTGGAGAAAGGGGAATCCTCGTGCACTGTTGGTGGGAATGCAAATTGGTGCAGCTGCTGTGGAAGGCAGTATAGAGATACCTCAAGAGTTAAAAATAGATCTGCCTTTTGACCCAGAGATCCCACTTCTGGAAATATATCCAAAGGAACCCAAAACACTAATTCAAAAGAACATAAGTAACCCTATGTTCATTGCAGCATTATTTACAATAGCCAAATTATGGTAGCAGCTCAAGTGTCCATCAGTAGATGAGTGGATAAGACAACTATGGAACATTTACACAATGGAATACTACTTGGCTGTAAAAAAGAAGAAAATGTTATCCTTTGTGACAGCATGGATGGATCTAGAGAACATTATGCTAAGTGAAATAAGCCAGTCAGAGAAAGACAAACACTGTATGATTTTACTCAAATGTGGAATCTAATGAACAAACTGAACTAACAAGGAAACAGAGACAGACTCATAGAGAGCAGGATGACAGCTAGGGAGGGGGGCAGGTTAGCGGGTGGAGAGACTGAGCAAAAAGGAAAGGACTCATAAACATTGCCTACAGTGTGGTGATTGAAGGGGAGGGGGAGTATAAGGGGACTAAATAGTAATGAAAAAAACAATAAAAATTTAAAAAATAAAAAATAAAAATAAAGGATTATACCTTACCACTATTTGATTACATTTGATGAATTATTGATTGGTATTTTTCTCTATATCTTAGAGAAACTACCTCCTTTCCCCCATAACCACTGTACTTACCACACAGGCCAGAGGGGCATAGCAGTAAGGTCAAGATGCCAAGGAAGTACAGAGCTTGGAGAATGCTCTGCAACTTGGGGGACATGGTGGAGAGTCTCAGAGGTGCCACCGTGGGACTCAGCACTCTCAGACACCTTGAATAAAGATGAAGAAAAGTTTGATAACAGTTGAAATGAGCCAAGCAACTCAGCCTTGGCAAAGCCCCAGTACTGCGTCACTAAAGAGGAGGGGCTGTGGGAGTAACTAGAAGACCAGGTGGTAAGCACAGATCTGTCAGGCCAAGCTGATAAGGTTCTTTTCTTGGGAAGAAGAGTCTTGGGCCCTCCAGTGTTCTGTACAAATTTACTATTGTAAAGCTGGGACTTTGTTGCTGTTCATATGGCACATGTAATAAGTTTCTTTCTGGATATACACATAATTCCTCTCTGAGTAAACAAAGGTAAAAGGTGCAAGGATGACAGGGCCTGCTGCACAGGTTATGTGGAAGGCTCTCCAGGAATGACAAATCATAGCATGAAAGAAAATAAAATGTCTGAAAAACAGTACTTGTCTTGGAAAGTGTTTCTTTAATTTGGAGGTACAAATCACTCATAGAATAAATTTTTTAATGTAGAAAATTAAATTTCTCTTTAGTTAGCCTACGGTCTAGTCAAAAGAGACTAATATGAATCTGTAAGTGTGAAAATTCTCAAAGGTCCAGTCCAAACAATAATTATTCTTACAATATTTCAGTGAGAACTTCTTTACTCTACTTTCTGGGTTTGCTGATGTACATAAAACACCAAATGATTCTCGCTATGAAACTATTCTAGTGTGGGAATTATTCTTATTTGTATTTGTACAGAAAAAGCATACACTGAAAGTTAAATATTAGGGTGTGATGTATAAAGAAGAAAGATTTTGTATGACTTTTCAAATATCTGGATGATGCTAAGAGACAAATGAATGGAAGGCACATTTGTTCTTCATGAATTGTTAACCCCAAGACTAAATTTCTCTTAAATATCTGAGACTGCCTGAGTGTTCAATCCACATCATTTCCTAAATCATCCCTTTAAGTGGTACAAATGAAACTACTAACCTGAATTCTATATCTTGCCCACCAACTGTGGATATCTGTGTTTTGACAGTTGTTTAGAACGAAAACGTAAGATCCAGAAGTTGTCCTAACATGATCTTCACTACCCAGCTGAGGTGGAGTGACTGCTACATACCAATGATAACCAAAATACTTGTCTCTCAAAAACAAAGAAGAAGAATTACCAAATATAACCAGGTGAAATTCTTTGGAATACCGAGGAAAGCACAATTACATATCAACTTTCTAGAGAGATAAGAAAGCAAATAAATCCACTAAATGGTTACTTCCTTTAAAAAGAGGAACTACAATAGGATAAATAATTTAAATCATTAACCAGAAACCTTCTTGTAATCTTTCATCATGTAGTGTAGCATAACTTCACATAAATTATCACAATTAATCTTCAAGAAAAACCCTGCGGCATAGCTCTTACAATCCTCGTTGCATATATGAGGATACAGGATTATATGGATTAAGTAAACTGCCCTCAAACCTCTCAGACAATTAGTGGCTAAGGCAAATTCTGAACCCAAGACTGATTTTAAAATACAAGTTTTTTCTTCATACCAAAATATTTTCCACCTTTTGGCCAATATTGGCTTCCTGTCAGGACAATAAACCCGCCATTTTGGGGTAAATGAACACTATTTGGCTTTATCTGATGGTATGCTCACCTTCAGATGCTTCTGGTGCTACTGTTAATGGCATAGACCTGTGATCTTCTCCAGATATTGTGCTGAAATGCTAGGAGTCTCCTCATTCTAATGTGCCTCAGAAGTTACACCCCGTCCTGCAGAGCAGCCAATGCTCAACTAATTTTAGGATAGAAAAGTCCTCATTCCTTGCCTCAAATCTGGATGACTCTGCGGTGCACTTTACACTCAAGAGTTCACTATGGATCAGTGAAGGCTACACTAGCTTGCTCAGCTTTTTCCTCCTCTGCTGTGCTGCTTTATTCTCTTTTTTTCCTAAAGAGCACACCGTCAAAAATTTACATACCTCTAAATCCCGTCTGGAAAAAAACTGATTGAAGACATTTTGTACCACAAGTGGATCTAGAAAGCAAACTCTAAGAATGGGATTCTAGGTTTGGATCACCCACCAGCCAACTGGCAATCATGATGACTCCGTCACTGGTAGTAGGTAAAGTATTGATAGTTCTGGCTTGCTGTAGTATTGCAGCTATGAACATTTTCACCTACTAAGCTGTCATGGGACATGGATACAAGGAGATGCATTGACTTGTTTAATATCTCTGACATTTGAGAGGAGCAGTGGAAATAGCAATGGTGGTTGTGAAATTGGGTGACTTAGTGTCATTAATACAGGTTCAGTGCCCCTTAGCTGAAAATGAAAGAGTGAGGCAATTAATCACAATTCAAATCTAAATGTGAAAGCCAGAAGGCCTCCCCATCAGTGTCTCAGGCAGCCAGGAAGCTATTCATGCTAATATCTAGGCTCAGAATATAATAATAAAATAACAGTAGAACTTCAGTAAAGGACGAATTCTTAGCCCTGACAAGTTTTCTACTAAAAGACAGGGCCCTTATGGAAGGAGTGGTGCCTTTAGACTTCACATGAGGATATCTGAGTAGAAGCACTATAGAACCTTGAACCCCAGATTCCCCTGTACCCAAAAATCCTGTATAATTGGCCCACTTCCCTTTGTTATAAGATAGTACCCTTGTTACTTGATCATGAAAAGGAATCAAATCTGTCACATATCTTATAAGGATATAATTGCTCACGTCAAGACCTGTTCACACCTCCCCTCCATGCATCAGATAAATACCTGGAGTCATTCCTGTGCATGAACTGACTAAACATGTGCCAGACATGCTAGGGGAATACAGGACTCACATGTAGGATGTGGGGGACCTGCCTAGCATGAGTTAGGAGCAGGAGAGTGTGCCTAGAAGGGGATCTTTAAGCTGCATAATGGAGAGTTTGTCAGCATGGGTACCCTCTCTAATAGCATCCTGGTAAGTGACATAGGAGTCAGTTTTGATATGTTTTTGTGATGCTTTTGGTAATTTAAGAAAAATAATGGTTAATGTTAAATGGTGGAGAGATGCCAGAATTGCCATGGCAGGCTAAGGAAGTGATCCAAAACTCAGAGAAGTAGAAAGAGTAATCCATTTTATAAAACCAGAAGACCCACCAGCTCTTTTCTCCACAGGAAGCCTGAGGATGTACCATTTATCAGGGCAATAAGGAATGTACCAGTGATGGGGACCGATATTACAGAGAAACTCAATTATGACTGGTTCTCTACATGTTATGGCTGCCTACTAGCAGTGGGGCTTATAGAGTCCCAGGAAAACAGAGCTAAGTGGCAGTACTTAACCTTCAAAATTATTGAAGAGATGGGTGATACAACAGATATGCTTAGGATGCAAAGTTAAAGAAGGACTCATTTTCAGAGTTGTGCAAGCACTTACCCTGAGAGGAAGTGCCTCCTTAAGAGTGAGGCATATAGGGCAGCAAGGTTGGAGTGCAGCCATGGGAGAGAAAGTCCTGACCTGAAGGAACATGTGAAGAGGGTTAATAGACTATGGTGTTTCTTGGGGTAAGGGTCAACATGGATATTGTTCAATATATAATCAAAAGACACCAAGAATAAATCACCCAAAGACTGAGGTCAGTCAGTCCAACAGGAACTCATGGTCTCTTGCCCAGTTTTATTTTTTTTCTTGACAATTCTGTCACCAGTTCCTACATGAAAAGTGAGGACAAATCCTTATGAGGAAGGACCGTGCAATGCCAACATTAAGTTTGCATGAGAGTAATTCTCTAGTTTTGCCCCAAATGAGTCTTCAGTAACTTACCTCAGTAATTGTGCCCTAGAATCTTCAAAGATTTGTTAGGTCTGAGCCCCAGCAACATGATTAAAACAGGGGGTGGGCAGTCATGTTTTTTTCCCAGGGAACTACTGGGCTTAAAGACCCAATAAGCAGTCATTTCTGTGGTGCTCAAGTATGTAGCATTTTTGTAGGGCTCTCCTGTTAGCTCTCTGACCTCTGGAATGAGAACTATCAAAGTGATGAAACCTATGTATGAAAAAGCCCACAAATAATAGCACTGAATGCTTTACCTTACAATTAGTGATCAAAGCAGAGGTATCTACTGTCACCGTTTCTATTCAGCAACATACTGGCATAACGGAGGTCCCAACTAGTGCAATAAAGCAAGAAAAATAAGTAAAAGGCATATTGTTTGGAAATCTTATCTTACTAAATTTTAATTAGTACAAACTTTTCATCTGGGGTAATTTTATATATGCTATAATTATTCAGTACATATAGTAAGCAAACCTTTTAAGGTAATACAAAGATGAATTCATCATAAAGGAAGGAGAAACA
>PVKM010040816.1:0-13346 GCA_004027735.1 Carollia perspicillata
TCCCCGAATGAAAACAACTTAGGTTGAAAAGATGGACACTTGGGAAAAAACGTAAGTACGGTTCCCACATTTGCAGGTGGCAGACATTCTGAAGAAGGACAAAATGATTTTCCTGTTACAGTCAGAGATCTTTACAGGGCAAGACGTTTACCTGTCGTCATGACGATTCCAGCAAGAACCTTCCTGCGTGCATGGGGGGAGGAGAAGTTGTCCGTCAGGTCCCCAAACTTATCCAGAACCAGGCGGGCCACAGCGTCCGCTAACACCTGAGGACCACAGAGGGGGTTAGGCGCCTGCACCCGCCTGCACCCGCCTGCAAACGCCAACGTGGGCTCCCCCTTCAGAGGGTGACGGCACAGACGGCTCCTCTTCTGGAGTCGCACAGCGAAGCTGGCCCACGAGTGCGTGCGTG
Organism: Carollia perspicillata; assembly: GCA_004027735.1. NCBI lineage: Eukaryota > Metazoa > Chordata > Mammalia > Chiroptera > Phyllostomidae > Carollia > Carollia perspicillata. The sequence goes on from PVKM010040816.1 coordinate 413, forward strand.
CGTGCGTGCGTGTGTGTGTGCATTTGCTCCAAAGCACTCACTAGAAACACACACCCACAGAGCGTGCGAAGGCCGTGGCTGGAGTCTTTCAACAGGGACGGCTGGGGCTTGTGAGGCTCGCCCTGCTGCCCCTCCGCTCTCCACAAGGCACCAGCCCCGCCCTCTGACGAGGACACCCAGGTGCAGAATGGCTGCAGTGCCGTCCTGGGGTTCCTGCCTCCCCTCTGCACTACTCTGAGTGTCCAGCTTCATCTGGCAAGGCTTGGAGTCCACCCTTGGGCGTGCCCCCCAATGTCCCGGGCAGGAGAGAGGGGCTGTCAGAAGCACGATCAAACTAAAGAATCGTAAGCTTTGAGCAGCACCTCCCCCTCAAAGATCCCGGCCCATCAGGTGCTTCCGTTATTTCAACCCTGGAGGCAAACCACCCCGGCTCTGTCACGCTCTCAGAACCCAGCACTGACCAGAGCCGGCAGGGCAGAGGCCACCGGGTCGAGTGACAGCAGGACGCACTCTGGGGAAGGCGCTCAGTGAGGCCTGGAACACTGCAGCTGGTGCGTGACCAGCTCCGACAGTACCTGTGCTACAGGGAGAGCTTCTAGAAGCTAACCTCCCTGTCAGACTTGGGGCACGTCTTATTTTCACAACTCACGATTTATCGTGATAAAAGGGACCCTTTGAGTTCTGGGAAGTGGTGCACAACCATATGTGTGTAAGAGCCACACTGGACCTACACGCCCGCAATCTCACACTTGTCTTGATAATCAAATGGCCCAATCTAGTGTCCCCGCCTTGGCTCTTAATGGAACACTCTCGAGATGAACAGGAAAGTCACTCATCCTAGATGATGACTTATTTGGAAAAAGCACAGTTGTCAGGAAATTTTGCTCCCGTCACTGAACCAGCAAATTCCAGCGAGCCCCGGGGGAGAGTGGGCTGGAGGTCTGGGCGGGGCCCGAGGGCCTCACCTGGCACCTGGCAGAGGCCTCGATGCTGAAGTGAGCACAGAGCACAGACAAGACCACAGACAGAAAGGGGGGTGCAGCCACACACAGGAGAGGGCACCAAAGATAAAGGACAACACTTTCCAACTCACAGAGAAGGGCAAACAATGAGACGTCAGAGACATAGCAGATAGAAGTCTCTCTCCGTACGAGTTAGGCGTATCTGCACACTTTCCGAGAAGAGCACACGAGTTGCATCTGCGTTCAGATGGAGGTCGGGCACTTCTGCACACACTTACTTGTTCGATGCCAGTGTTTGCACACACGGCAGTAATTCCACCCCCTCAGGAGGTCGCTACCTCGCTCTCTACAGGCAATGAAGCGCCTCTCCCTGCAAACGTGGCAGTGGAGACAATGACAAGGCCACGTGCTCCTGCACGGCACCCCCTCCTGCAGTGGCACTCGGGCGGAGAGGTGCTGCGGCTCCGCTGCTCCCCATGCAGTCAATGGCGCCCCGTTTTTAAACTCTCTAGTGCCACTGTGAACACCGTGAAGGGAAAGGATCCCATGACCAGTGACGTCTGACCTAAGCAGCTCCACTCCCTCAGGCCCCCAGGGCCCAGGGCCCCCAGAAGTCCTGAAACTGCCACTCAGCACCCGCAGAACCTGCAAGTGGTGTGGGCGGGGCCGGCGCTAGGGTGGCCCCTCCCCCACACCCTTCCCTGCAGGACTCCCACACAGGTCCCGCCCTCCCAGGCCAGGGGCTCCGGTCACCGTCACCGATGCTCCACTGAGCCGGGCCTGGGGGTGGGGCTGCAAGTACACAGGCGTGCACATGTGCACACACACAGACCCCCTCTGCCTCCCCTCTGGCTCGTTCCCCATCTGTACTGCACAACCTGGCACCTGGGATGCAGGGCGCTCAGTGGGCTTCACTCTCTTACACACAGCCCTGCTCACGTTCGGGGAACACAGGTCAAGGCAGGTGTTGTTCTGAACTCAGGCTGACGTATTCAGCGAACAGTAAACCTAAAAACTAAAAAAATAACTTGGGGACAAGTGCCACTGATCTGTAAAACTATAAATGGCCTAAGAGCAAGAGGTCAAGATTGGAAGCAATTATTCGGTTCATAAAAACTCAGCACATCACCGTGAGCACTCTACTTCGTAAGGGTGCTGCATGACTTTGCTTTAAAAAGTAAAATAAACTTCCTCCTTTAAAACTGAGGGCCTTGGTCGTCTCAGGGCACATCTGCACCCGGGTCACTCGAACTGGTTCGAAGGCGAAAGGCAGGCTGACGTTGACGGTTGTTCTGAGAGAACACAGACCATCCTACCTATCGACGCCGAGCCCTTCATCTTTCTGGTCAGACTGCTACACATTTTATCTTCAAACTGAATAATGCTTTGACAAGAAGGAATACACAGACAAGAAGGGCCGGTTTTCTCCCCAAAAGACCGGCTTTTCCAGTAGACCAGAGAATTCTGAATTTCTAAGAAAAGAAGCAATAAGCAGGCAGAAGCACAGGATTGGAGGGGACACTGCGTGTTCCTTCCCCTTTAGCTTCCTCCTTCACATACGCTGATCTGGGCCCCTCGAACGTTTCCCTGTGTTCACCCTGATATTAGGGGGCACGGGGGTCCAGGACCAAACGTAAGAGTGGCTGCCCACTCCAGCCAGGCAGGAGGGAGCCTGTACAATCCCAAGTGGTGAACTCCAGGCACAGAGAGACCCTGGTGCCTGGTGGGCCCTGGACCCCTTGCTTGAGGGCCCCCTACACCCCTTGTCCCTCTGACACGTGCTCCCTACCGCCATGGGCTCGGGAATGCAGCCACCAGCCAGTCCTGCTGCAGCCCAGCGCCCCGCCACCCTTGGGTTTCAGGAGCTGATAGGCCAACTCACTCCTCTTGCGCCCCCAATCCCAGGGGGACTTCAGAAAACGCCCCCAACCCCAGGGAGACTTCAGAAAACACCCTGGGCTGGGGCAGGTTCCTGTGTCCGGAACACCTGTGTCGGTTGCCACAGGGAGGGGCTGTGGTCTGCCTTTCCCGGTGAAGCTCAGCACGGAGAGGGCCGACCACACTGCCCTGGGTCCCCGCCCTGTGCTGCAGTTGCCTCGGGCGGCTGCCCAGGGACGACGTGGCCAGCGCCACCTAGGACAGCCTGCGCAGCGGCCACACGCACCAGGGGGTGTGGTGAGGACAGTGACGGAAGACGGAAAGTCAACGGTGGTGACGAAACCAAGCTCCGTCTGAAAGCACGACCGGCCGTGACCGGACTTTTCCTCACCTGGGGTAAGTGCAGCTGCAGGCCCTCGCTGAGGATAGGCTGGCGCGACGGCGTCTGGTCCAGGTGCAGGTTGAAAATGGTGGCCAGGGCGGACTGCGCGGCCCGGGCCTTGGCGAGCTTTTTGTTCCTTCCCGAGCCTTCGAAGAACTGGCCGTCCACGACCACGGACATGACGAAGTTCTTGGCGTGGCTCTCCCCGCTCTCCGAGAGGAAGTCGTACTTCAGACCCGGGCGCAGCTCGTTCAAGATCATCACGGGGTTCTTCCCGCTGGGCAGAGGGAACGGTGGGAGGGCTGGGAGGGGAGGCTGGACCAGGCTGGCGGGCACCGGGGACGCCGACAGGCTGAGGTCCCCGCTGGAGCTGAAGGAGTCGTCGCCGTTGGAGCCCACATAAAACGGCACATCGGACCTGTCCGGCGTCTCGAAGCCGTTGAAGAGCGTGTCGGGGAAGTCGGCCTGGTCCGACGTGAAGTCAGTGTTGGCGCACAGGCCCCGCCCCATGGCCAGGTGGGCCTCGGAGGCGTTGGGGAACTGGACGAAGGAGCGCAGGGCCTTCTCGGCTGCGTGCAGCTTGGCCTTCTTCTTGGTGGGGCCAGAGCCCTCGAACACCTGCCCGTTCACCTCCACGGACATGACGAAGAGCGGCGCGTGCACGGGCCCCGTCTGGGACAGCAGCGAGTACTGCAGGCCGGGCCTGATCTCGTTCAGCTGCATCAGCGCGTTCTTGGGCAGGGCCGGCCCCGGCGCCCTCCTCCTCTTCCTCAGGCGGAACTTGGCGTGCCCGTTGCTGCCCTCGTCCAGGGGCCGCTTCCTGCCGGCGGTGCTGCCGCCCCCGTTGGGGAGCAGGCAGCCGTCGGCCAGTCCCGGCGCGCTGCCGTCCCCGGGGGGCCCGCGGCCCGTGCTGCAGCTGTCCTCAGCCTCTGCGCTGCTGGGACCTGCGGTGCCCAGAAAGAGCAACTTACAACGCCTTCGTTGCAGGATCTTGTAAATGCAAAATTTATGGATTCCTTTATCTCCCTTTGTAACTGGGCAAGTGATGTGTGTCCTACGTTGTCCCTGCTGCCTGCACCTTTAACCCCCAGCTCGGGGCCTCCACTGACCTGGGCCACTGGACACCTCGCTGAACAACGGCTCCCACCACCTCTATTTATTGTCGCCAACTGCTTTTGCGCTAAAAGGTGAATTTTTAAACCCCTTTTATGAGAATATTCTGGAGCATCGAAGTGTGGCACGATAGACGTGTCCAGAAGACCTCACATGAGCCAGTCTACGTTAGTGCTGGCAAGTGCTGAGTCAGCCCGGCACTTCCCCTTCCGGGGCACTTACTCTCACGGTCGGCTCTGACTGCAGCGGCTCGCGGAGGGGCAAACGTGTTTAAAAGCAGCGTTTACGGGCTGATTAGTTTTCCAGGTTCAAAATATTCGGTCAGTTTGTGCAGTTATTGACCTAGTTCATGCATCAATCTTAGACATCGGCTTATGTAATTATGTAAAAGTATCCTGGCTGCTCAAAAATGATTTCTGAAGGATAGCGCTTCATTCCTAGCATTCATTTAAAATTTTACTACGTGCGGGGATTGATTTACCTCTGAATCCTTAATGTATCCACAGTAGAAAAAAAAATGTGTGTAAGAGGAAGATGTAAAACCGAAGCTGCAGGCAGGCTGCAACTTCGTAACTAAAGCTGGAAATTTTGTCTTTTAAACATTTTTTAAAACAAACGTTTGATGGATTGACGAATAACTTGGTTGTTCAACCTTTTAAAGGTAGCTTATATTTATGATTAATAAAGGTAATTTTAGTACCCTATACGTTCATGGTCAAGTAAATAGGATTTTAATTTCAAAAACGGGTATAAGAAGCACTTACTCTTCCCTTCCTGTTTACCAAGCGTTTGGAAGAAGAACAGTAAGCGACTCCCATCTCCCCGGCTCGGCCCTGGGCCGCCTGGCGCGTGAAGCGCAGGAGTGTTGATCGCAGGGCGTCGGGGTGCTGGCGTCGTGGAATTTAAAGACCTACCACTAGCTTCCGAAACCCACAAAGCATCTCGTGAGTGATCAAAGTAGTTTTGACAACATAAACCCGTTTAGAGGTGCCCAGTGTAGTGGCTCGGGTCTATTTCGACAACGTGATACAAAAGCAGGCTCTCCTCACGCTAAGCAAACTTCCTGTGAGAGTCTTCGCACTTCCCTGGCTGTCGGCACTCAGCCCGGAGGTACAGAGTGGCCCTGGTGTAAACACGGCCCAAGGGAGGCCAGACGCTGGCCTGCAGCAGAGATTAGGACGGGCACACCTTCTCTGCAGAGGGCACTTCTCCCAGGTCCTGACACACACACACCACTTCTCCCAGTTGACAAAGCTGATGGAATAGACACTAAATTTTCATTTATAACATCCTCCAGCAAAAGCTCGATAGGTTACTCCTTTCGGTGCTCAGAGGGAACAAAAGGGGAAAGGGCAGAGCGAGACAGGTTAGATGAACCGACAGCGAGGACGTCACACGGGTGGCCGCTGACCGGCCGGTGCTTCTGCCAAACAGAACCAGCGATACAGACACTCAGGTCATCGTAAATACATCCCGACACGCACTTAACCAAATACTTGTATCCCCAACCAACCAAATGCTTTCCTTTAAGAAATTAAAATAATCAGTACTGGATTGACAATCTTGTGATTATAGGAAAAGTACACTTTTTTATAACATAGTTCACAGAAATTCTAAGTTCTCATTTGCTTCAGAAGCACTGAAATGCTACTCATATTCTATCTTGTTAAAAATGCTACCAGGTAAAGAAAAAACAATAGAAGTGGAGGAAGACCTCCCCACTATCACAAGTCTTCCTGGTCGCTCTCTCTTCACATACCATGCTACTTTGTTTCATGAATGCAACTGTTAATCATGATAACATTTTTCATTGCTTTCAAAGTGATAAAAACACAGAACTGGCATTGCTAAGTTTCAGCACTTAAACCGGCAGCTTATCTGTACAGAAAAATTATTCAGAAGGATTCTTTATCTAGATTACCACAGGATCAGTCTGGAGACGGTTATACAACCTACACTCTGTGACATTTCCACCCAAACCAGATGACTGCGGCCATGGACAACAGCCCCTAGTCCCCACAGAAGGGAGGCTGGGGGACTTGCCCATGCACACTCTTCACGGGGAATAGTGCGCAGGCAGAACTGGAGACGGCGAGTGGTGAAAACATCGGGCTGGTTCTAGAAGGACCTCAGGAGTAGGAGGCCATGATGGTGACCAGGCAGCTGGAGGCTACGCACAGGTCAGCAAGAGGACGGGCACAGTGCCGTGGGCTTCTGCAACACGGCCGGTCAGTTGCTCATGCTGGCATCCATCCCAGAGGCACTGACTCCAGCCAGAGAGAGCGTCTACTGCGCAATGCCTGTGACCAAGACCCAGCCCACCCCGTCCCATCCATGACCGAAGTCACGGAGTGAACCTCTGGGCTCCCTGTGTAATCGAGCCAACTCCGAGGCCTCAGCTGGTCGGTTTGGGTGAAGTCACAGATGACCACTCTTAGTAAAATGTCACTCATCATTTAGACCTGCACGTTCTTTCTCGGCAGCAACTGGATGCCAACCCGTAAGAACGTGCATAGGCACGTGCGCCAGGAAAAGGATGTTTCTGTAGCGATTGCCCTGCTACAAGCTCCCGACTTCTGTGGGAGCATTTAAGTCTTGTTCAAATGCACTGCTCTCTGGGATTAAGGATAAAACAGAGGAGAAGTGTGTTCACTGGGCTTTTCACAGAGAGCAGTGTGGAGAGGGGAAGCTGGCACAGCCCTGAACCTCTCCGTCGCCTCCGTCCCTCTGCCCTGGAGAGGACAGAGTGGGGAGAAGAAGGGCCCTGAGGTGTTCCAGGCCACCCCAGTCCCAAGGCTCATGGAAGTCTGGGAACTTACGCTCAGTGGATTCCCGTGGCCCTTCCCCTCACAATGCGGGAGAACCCACTGTATTTGAACAGAAAACACATGTGCTGTTATTTCAGATGGCCAGGTACTTAAATCCACCAAACAGGTCACCTTAGATTTGCAGGGAGGGATCTGACCGTCACCGTGATAACCAGGCTGTGACTGAACGTGAAGCACGCAGCTTCATGGGACGTGCGCTTAGAGGCACGCTCTCCTCCCAGGTTAAGGGCGCCACGGCCAGGACGACAACCAGGAGTGACAACCGTACATGCGTGGCTGCGAGGGAGATGCCCACAGAAAAGAGAGCATGTATTGCAAATTAAAAACGCGCCACTGCTTGGAGCCCGTATTGGAGGAAGATCGTCCCCCCCAAACCGGCGTCATGAAATGAATTCCAGAAACACCAGGACTAATGGAAAACCAGCTACGTCAGACTACAGGGCAGGCCTCGGTCTTACTCAGGTTTTCTTCATCTTCTAGATCCATGGCAAAATACTTGGGAGGGTTTCTTGACTGGCGGAGACTGTTTCTGTCTGAAAGACAGCAAGAAAGTCACACTTAGTGCGTCCATCACACGAGCGACACGGGGTGAGTCTCCTCTGCAGAAACGCCACCACGGCCACACACGAGAAAAAGACACGTGAAACAAGGGCAGTCCGTCTGCCGCCAGGACAGGACGTGCGAGCGCTCCCGCCCCATCTGCGAGGTTCACCACGGGGCCCCCACGGACTCTGCCGCAGGCAGGGGTGGCCTTGCTTCCAGGGGCCGGGCCCTGGGGAGCTGCAAACCAGGGAGAGAGGTGACGGTGTTCGTGTCTTCCATCTCTCCTGCACGAGGGATGAAGACCACACCGCGGCAGACGGCCCCCGAGCCCAAAGAGGACTCCAGCCCGCCTGCCATCCGGCCGCTGCTCTGGCAGACTCCCGGTTTGGGCCATAAAGTAAAGCTGCAAAGAAAAAGAAGTGTCCGCGGCGGTTCACTTCATTATTCCTTTTTCCTCTTGAGTCGCGTCTCAAATGGGTGAATCTAAAAAGCATGGAACTGTTAAACTCTCAATGAACTTTGTAGCCAAGAGTAACATTATTTTATTAGTAGGAGAAATAACAGAAGTCCTCAAAGAACAATTACTCCAATGATCTAATTCTTAACAAACTTAAGCGTTTCCTCTTCCTAAATAGTATGGTGATGCTTTGCAAAATTTTGCTAATATGCAATCTATAATTAATGATCCCATCAAACTGTAACTGATGAAAAAGAAGGCTTGCAAATTCTGTAGCCACATGTTGCTTTGTATACAAATAAAATTGATATTACAAATCACTAAAAGGCAAATTCATTATTAAGATGGTGACTAAAATGTGCTAAAGCATGCATATATCTTTTTTTTATTAAAAGATTTTATTATTTAGAGGGGAAGGGAAGGAGAGAGGGAGAGAAATATCAATGTCTGGTTGCCTCTCGTGCGTCCACTGCTGGGAACTGCCCTGCAACCAGGCATGTGCCCTGACTGGGGATTGAACCGCGATCCTTTGGTTCGCAGGCCCACGCTCAATCCATTGAGCTACACCAGCCAGGGCATGCATATATCTTATAAACATCTCTCATACATCAAATGTCTAAAATATCTATACAGTGACAACCATTTGTTAATAGCATTGAATCTCATTGTATATCTGGTAAATTTATTGCTAAAAGATCAATGAGTTTCTATTTAGAATCCATTATTCAAGACAGTGTTCCAAATAGTTTTAAAAGCATCATTACTTTATATCCATCAATTTTATATAGATGTGTTTTCTGGAAACCTATTCTGTGCAAAGCACAGGGTGGACACGACAAGGACCTGAAATGAATCCGACCCTGCGATGGAGAAATTCAAACATAAATGCCGCCTGGAAAGCTGATTATAACGAGGAATTCTTGTTAACCATTTCAGATGCGGAACTAGGACTTACCTTTTACTAATCCTGAAGTGTTCAGAGGGGAAATGGCAATATCCGGGATCTATTATTGTGACCTAGCCCCGGTGGGGAGAGCAGGTGCCGTGCAGTGAGAGTGAAGGGCTGGCCATTGCTCAGGCTGGCGGGCAGGTGGGTTCCTTACGCAATGCTGGACTGCATGTGTTTTACAATTTCCATTACTGCACACTTGTATTTGTTTATTTATTTTTAGAGAGAGGGGAAGGGAGGGAGAAAGCGAGAGAAAGAGAACGTTGATAAAAGAGAGAAACACTGATCAGTGGCCTCTGGCACGTGCCCTGACCGGGTACTGAACCCGCAACCCAGGCATGTGCCCTGACTGGGAATGGAACCAGTGACCTTTCAGTTTGTGGGAAGATGCCTAACCCACTGAGCCACACTGGTCAGGGCCCATTATGCAAAGTTTTAATAAGGAGCGATCTCCTTGAGGTCTCGAGTGGGAGGTAAGAGGTGGCAGGCTGCGAGACCACTGCACACCCTCGGCAGGATGCAGGTCCTCCGAGGGCCTCTGGGCTGCGGGACAGGTCGGAAGACGGGCATGTGGTGCTGATGCTGAGCCTGGACGAGGGGGTGGTCGGATGCACAGAGGAGACAGGAGACGGGGGGTGTGTGTAGGAAAAAAACCCTAGAGGCTGTGTGAGAAAACCAATCACAAGCACTTTGAAGAGACCCGAACTGTCAATTCAGGAAACAACACACAAACAACACACAACCGTTCTCATCACTCTGCTGTTACTCGCGGACCCCTGGTTCCGACACGGGCAGCAGGGACTCGTGCAGCGGGGGTGGGCGTGCAGACGTCCTCCTCCCTTCCCCCCTCAGTACAGCTGAAGACCCTGACACCACGTACGAAGGTGAGAGGAGGAGGGCAGACCTGCTGGGTCCCCTGGTCTTCTTTCTGTGTCACCACCCCAGACTCGGAGCTGAAGGAGCCAGCAACCTGGAAACATCAACGGGCACAAACCCAAACACCCCAACAAATGCTGCCCTCTCTGGCAAAGGACCAGGAGAGGTCCCTCCCGCAGGACAGGAAGTGACAGAACAATCCTACCCCAGCCCGCCCCCACCCTTCCACCCAGCGAGGATGAGAGGGAAGCCTGGACTCCCCTTCCCTCCCGTCCTGCAAGGCAGCATCAGGGAGCACACGTAGGGGGCTGGACTTCCACCCCAGCCTGTAGCACGGCAGCGAGATGCCCTTTCTGGCTACACTGGGGTACAGAGGAGGCCCAGAGGATTTGGACTGTCCCCCACCCCCCACCCTAGCAGTGTCAGCAGAGCCATGGAGGAGCAGCAGAGACCTGGTGGGGCACCTGAGGTGGCTTTGCCCCTCCCCTCACTGAGCAGCATGAGTGAACACCATCCAACACAAAGGTTAAAAAGTAAGATGTAGGGTCTTGTATCATCATATGTACAAGATTTTGATCGAAAATCAAACCAACAGCCAGGAAGATCTCAAACTGAACGAGAAAAGGCAAGCAACAGACGCCGACCCAGAGAGTCAGGACTTTTGGGAGGGCTTCAAGCAGCCATCGGGAAGAGGTGGGAGGACCCACTGTACCTGGCGGCCACACGCACTGGGCAGCGTTCGTCACCAAGACAGCACGGTATTGCGAGGGACACACAAATGGAGCACGCGGAGCAGACAGAGCCCAGGGACAGGCCCACATGTGCCCGGCTGGGGGCAGTGCAGAGGAGCGGGACAGCTGGCAACTGACGGCGCTGCAGCCACCGGGCAGCCGAGTCTCACACCAGCTCCAACCTGCACTCGAGATGGGCCATGGGCGCCGTCAAACCTGTAGGGGACTCACAGGAGGAAACCCTGGGGGCCGGGGGCTCGGCTGGGCTCGCCCAGGCAGAGTAGATGCCAAAAGCACAATCAGGCATCTTTGCTCTGCCAAAGACCCTGTTAAGGAGCTGAAAAGACAAGCTACCGACTGAGGGGAAATAGCTGAAAAGCACACATTCCACAAACGGAACACACAAGGAATTCTCAAAACTGAACAGTAAGACAAACAATCCAACTAGGAAATGGGCGTAGGACGGGAAGAGGCATTTCTCTGAAGAGGATATTCAGACGGAGGAAAAGCCCCTGCCCAGTGGTCGGTACCATCAGCCAGCAGGGAACTAGGACTTACAGCCCTGGGAGACACCGCTGCACGCCACGGGCGGCCGAGGCGAGAAACGTGACAACCCCGAATGCCGGCCAGGGCGCAGGGCAGCTGGGTCCCTCCCGCGCTGCCGGTGGGGATGGAGATGGTGTGGCCTCTCTGGAAAGTTTGGGAGTTTCTTAAAGACTAAACGCGGCGTTTATCCTGGGGAAATGAAAACTTAAGTCCACATAAAAAACGGGCACAAATGTTTACAGCAATGGCATTCATAACAGCCCCAAACCGGAAACCACCCAGGCATCCTGCACCAGGTGAGTGGTCGAACGCCCCGTGGCACACTGATGCCAAGGAACACGATGTGGCAGAAAAAGGACTGAACTACCGACACTCGCGGCCACTTGGGTGAGTCTCCATAGATGAGGCTGCAGGAAAAAAGCCAGCCTGGAAGTCACCCACTGCGTGGTCCACGTACACAGCATTCTTGAAATGAGATAAGGAGAAACGGAGGACAGTTGAGTGGCTGCCAGGTGTTGGGATGGGAAGGGTGTGGCTACAAAAGCACAGAAGAGCGACCCAGGTGGCGATGCAATGTTCTGGACCCTGGCTGTGTCCGGGTCAGCGTTCTGACTGTGACACCATGCTGTGCCCAGCAAACGTGGTTCTCTGGTTCTCTCTGTATTACTTCTTATGGCTGCACATGGATGGACATGACCTCCAAACAGAAAGTTTAATTAGAAGCAAAAGGCACGAATACGTGGCAGTTCCTCAGCGAGGGCTGTGCCGAGCAGGCTGGCGTGCCTGGAGGTCAGGGGTGAGGAAGAACACGCTGCCCGTGACAATGAGAGCCAGTCTGAGCCACGGGGGGAGCCCGGCCCTGCCGGAGCTCCCCTGATTTGCAGAGTGCCTTGTTTTCCTGCCCTTACCTATTAAAATTCTTAAAAAGGACACGGAAATGTCTCGCAGTGGGAAATGATCAGACCGCGTGCAGCGGCGGGCGGGCCATGCGCACGGAGAACGGAGGCCGAAGGCTCCTGCTGACCAGGGTTCCGCCTCCCACAAATGCCAACTCTCGTGCCAAAGGTTATAAAACAAAGCAAAACAGCAGTGTGCGCGCTTCAGAGCACCTCACACAACCGCTCTGCTCTCACTCTGAAAGCACCGCTTACAGCCCGAACTATAATCACATCGGAATTAAAGCCCCATCAAGAATCCCGCATGGAACAAAATTCCAGGGATGACTGATTAAAGAGAAGCTGTATTTGGTAGCAACAGTCACACTATTTTTTCACTTTTCAGCATGCTCGTAAAGCAGGAAGAAGCAAGCTAAACTTGGGAGGCAGCCAAGTTGAAAAAAGCCATTCAACTTGGCATCAGAAGACCTGGTTGCAGTTCCAGTTCCGACTTTTCTTTTTTAATAGAACTGAACAAGCGGATTCTAAGTTTACATGGAAGAATAGACAGGTGTGAGTGTTTGGGAAAAAACGCCAGATGAAAGGCGCGACGAGGTCAGGCCAGCGCTCCCGACCGCAACCGAGGGCCCTGACACCAGACAGTGCACGGGCCGCGGACCGAGGGTGCCCAGGCCCGACCTGGGCCACAGCACGGTCAGAATCGCACTGTTCGGATGAAGGTGGCCTCCCAGGTGGGCGACATCAGGAGGCCCCTGTAAGGAGCCGGACGGGGG